>JAOVVB010236426.1:0-23080 GCA_028570985.1 Heterobranchus longifilis | reverse complement strand
GTCATATTTTTAAATTAGAGCTGCTAATATTTTGTGCCAGTCTTCACGAGCTTAATCAGGGGTTACACTTTTCACTCAAATCTAATTGAATCTTGTACAAATGTAACCTTTTTTAGGGTGAGGGGCAGGGAGAGACTATGCCACATATTTAAGACCAATACATTTAATAATTAGAGGATCATTTTTTTATTTTTTGTTTATTTTTTATTTTTTTTACACACGTGCATATATTTTTTCCAACTGTTGTTTTTGTCATGAGTACTTTCACACAGAACGCAAATATTACACACCCAAAAAGCAATGTAATTTTCTTTACTATTTTTATTCTAAAAGAAAAATGATTTATTTTTCAAAGTTTTCCACCGGTGGCAGACTTGTTGGCTGTAAACTGCTGCAATCTGCGGTAAAAACTGAGACGCATTCTGAATGCAATATAGGCCTATACATGTCTAAAGAATGCTTCTAAAACCAGAATACCGACATGTCTCACGTCTTAATCGGAAAATGCTATATTCGGAAAAAGGTCTTATTCTTAATATGCAAACAAAATATGCTGTTTACATGACCTGTATCAAATCATATTCTGAATAATAGTGGATTAGTGTGCATGCAAACATAGGCAGTGTAGCTCATTGATGTGTCTTTAATAGTTTTTAGACAACAATGGAGCTTAATGGCTCAGAGGAAGAAGATAAATCATACGATACTTGTTAGTCGATACGTTCTGCATTTTTTGATGAGGAGAAACGTTTAGAATATCACCAGACTTGTCCCTTTAAATGTCCAAAAATAAAACAAGCCAATGTTGGCTCTATATATTTGTCTGTGATCTTATCTTTACATTAAACCTTTGTGCAGACAGTGAGAAGACAGTGCTTGGCTATATGCATCAGCCTGAGTCGGGTGGTCTCTGATTACGTTAACAAATAGCATTCACCATTCAAGTCAACAGAAAGGTTTTCAATGACAGCTAGCATGACAAAAGGTCAGCGGCAGGCTCAGCACTGCTAATTAAGTCCAATTGGTGAATGTCAGATCCACAAAGGGCAACACTAATCCCCAGTCCTGCCTAAATAGGGATCTCTGGTGTGTGTGTGTGTGTGTGTGTGTGTGTGTAGGAAGATAGCTACGGCAGGGACCGAGGAGATGGGCAGAGGTGTGTGTTTGGGAGAATACACTGCATTCAGTGTATATGTACTCCAAGAGCAAAGGGACAGTTAAAGGGATAGTTCGTATTTTTGTGTGGTTGTATTCTTATTAATAGTCAGTGTATTACCTACAGTACGCCCCCAGTTTGGAGAAGCAGACAGGAGTCCTGACACGGAACCTAAAGCAATGTGCTGTGGACGGGGGCAGCAGCTAAACATATTTTAGCCTCCTCAAAAAAAGCAGTTTAAGTGTACGCCATATTTAGTCTAAGGTGAAGACTCAACTTTCATGCTCATTTTCTTCTGTATTTTTGCATTTCCTTTGTTCTTTCAAAAATATGATAATTTAGTATAATAGAACATCTGGGTTTATTTCAATACTGGTGCCAAAATGAATGGGCAAATAGGCAAATGTTGCCATACCGGTGACTTCAGAGAAGCAGGAGGATTTTACAGTTCTGTTGTTTCTCCTACATCAACCAGTGGCCGTGGTGTTGCATGTCCCACTGTTGGAATACTTTTGAGTGAAATACAGCCACACTTTAGACCGTTTAGCTTTAACATTACCTGCTGCCAAGTGTCCCAACCCTAGCTGCAGCTGCATCAGAGTAGTTTTACGAGTAGGAGAACATGAGCACAGTATCGGACCCAATACCGATGCTGGTACCGGTGCATTCCTAATTGAGTCCATAGCTAAAAATACACTTGATCTCTTTTCACTTGTTGCTTTTCATCAGTGAACATATAACCTTTATATACATTTATAAAATGATGTACGATATATTAGAAGCTAGCCCTGTAGAAAGACATTTGTGCCCACTGTGTGAACTTTAATCAGCAGCGAAGCGTTGCCAGTATTTACTTTCTCCTGCTGTTTTTATCCAGAAATGCAGATAGGCAAATGCCTCGGCCTTCTCCCCCTTCTCCTCGCTGTCTTCAGGTCGCTGTGGGAGAAGGTGTGCGTTGGTGCAATGTTTGATTAGCAGGTCTCTCTGGGGATGTGTGTGCATGTGTGTGTCTGTGTGACAGTGTGGCCACATGTAGCTTCTAATGAGCCCCAGTGGTGGCCCTCCAGTGGGCCTGCCTATTGATCATTAGCCTGCTGTCCGCACTCTAATTTACAACAAGGAAGCACCAGTTGCAACGAGAGGCCGCTCAGATTGCCTGTTACTGGGCGTGTGCGTGTGTGTGTGTGTGTGTGTGTGTGTTACATCTCGCTGGGTGTTCAGCAGTCTGATGTGGAACGTCGAGGTTTGATGTTTGTCGAGGCAGCAGGTTGCCTCTACCTATTAGGATGTATAAACTGAGAAAACCAGGGGTTAGCAAGAGATGGGGACACCACACTGGTGCAGTGGGCCAACACTGGCTTATAGGCAACTTTAAAATAGAACATGGTGGAATCACGGTCATCCACCTCATGTATGATGGAGCTGCCTTCCTGACCACAGCTGATTAAAGAGGTACTACACAACAACATGCCGGCATGTTATGGGTTATAAATGGCTCAATGCGTCACCTCCTGTTTCAAATCAGCCCTTAGCTTCCAAGGCGAATGCTGAGGTAGAGTCGACCATTTGGGACAGGTTGGCATTTCACTATGTCATGAAGTCTAAAGAAAAACCTCCCCTGCCACCGCCTTTGACTCGGGGAAACAACCGCCAGCGAGAGATATTCGCTTTCAGCAGCGTTCAGGAGATGTGTAAGCAAACGGCTGATGAAACCCCAGCATTTCCTCATTCTGCTGCTTCATAAAGCTTTTAATTAACAAAATAACAAGGCACTTTAATTGTGATGGATTTATAGGAAATGAAACCGTTATCCAGCATTTACAGCCGCTCCATTGACCACTACGGATCAGCCCATTGCGTGCAGACTCGCTGGCTTCCAAACATCAACAGTGGATGTTGTGATGCAAGAACAGTATATCCTACACATTGGTGAATTCAGGTACATTTTATGAACTTAAAGAGCCACTGATCAGCAGTGATCAGAGCAGGCTGCCGGCTCGCTGCACTCCTCAGCCCCTCCTCACCTCTCAGCCAACAGCTTGAATTGACATGTCTCGGGACCACCATGATCCTCGACCACACTAAAGTCAGCTTCAGGGGATTCTAAAGGAGAAAAGTCCTCCACCTCAAAAGAACTCTCTGTGGCAGAGGTGCCCCATAGGTGTATTGTAAGACCTGGATACCAGATCCCAAAATGGCATCTATTCAGTTCAAGGAAAATTGCTCGGCTGACGCATACGCCAAAAAAGTTCTGTGGCTTCCGGGTTTACTTCCGTGTTGTGCAGCCCACTGAATATGTATGGTAGTGTTTCTCCCATCGGCCGTGCCCACGAGTTCCTGCTTACCCCATAGACTTTACATTGTCACAGATTTTTAAATCACGTTTCCTGGCTTGAGGAAAGTTTTACAAACATAAAAAGTCCATGGATTTAAAATGCATAATAGAAAGAGTCATAATCGACCATCTTTGCAGTTGGAGGACGTCTCTTTCCTTTTTGGGCCGCAGGCGGATTTTTCTTTACAGTACGGGGGTGGCCAGTGGAAAAATTTGGCTATATGGCTGAGCGGTGGCACCCTATCCAGGTTTTATTCTGTGTGTCGCTCTCCATTTTTCTCTGGCCAGGGGATACCACTCAGATGCGAGCTCAGATGCCACTGAGCTGGCACACATGCACGTTCTCCTTCATGGGTTGAGAAAATTCTGCTCCTTCTTGTGCTAAATAGACCCATATAATTATAACTCATAGAATAGAATACTGCTGAATATTGCTGCATACATCAATAAACACTTGTCCTTATATATGCTTACAGCTACATTATAGTGTGTTATAATATGGTAGAAAGATTGTATTAATTGTTAATATACTGCATTTAAATGCTAAATAAAAGGGGTTAAAATAAAGTGTTACCGTACAGTTTAATATTAAGTCCTTCACATTCTGACAGTTTCCTTTCATGACAAATGTGTTGGCATGGAGCACAAGTGCTGATGTTTATGTACACATGAACGGTCAACAAATCCTCCATACCATACAGCCATATTTGTTGTTAGTTCCTACTCTCTAATACGACCCATATAAATAGCTTCAGTAGTACTTTATACTATCAGCCTTGTGGTAGAACCACAATACACAAACACACATTTTAACACACACACACACACACACACAAACACACACACAGAGCATAACAACAATAAAATATGCACATCACCAAACACTTCATTACCATGATAAATCCACATACCATATGCACAATGTATACAGCCCAGACCTAGACAGATGCACACACATTTACACACACAAATAGACACACCTAGGAGCTGCTGCACAGAGACACACATTACAAACACACATCCAAATGCACCTGATTTCCATGACAATTAAAGCGGTGTTGGATACAGGAGTGCATTTGCACAGCAGGAGGCTAATGTGGATCTCTGCACGCTCGGCCAGGTGGCTCCATCCTCTTCCTCCTCCTCGGCCACCCACGCTATGTGTGAGGGAGAGAGAGAGACGGGAATGGATGGGAATGGGCTGTAGGGATATAAGTGGAGAGAACATGAAGACACTTGTTTTTTTGTAATAAGTATTTGGTCATCGTACAATTACGAGAGGATTTTGATCAACTTATTTGGAATTCAAATACTTTGCACTAAAATGTCAAGATTTGGACCTGAATCCATCAACAACTACTAAATACCTATACATATATACATATATATATTGTTTTTTAGATGAAAAAAGTGGTCTGGGGGTACTCTTTAGATGAAAAAAGTGGTCTGGGGGTACTCTTTAAATTGATAGAGATTCAGTGTTTTGTTCCTCGTAATGTTTCAACAAAAAAAGTTGCACTGAAAAGTTCTAATGTTTCGAGAAAAAAGTCGTAATGTTTCGGGGAAAAAAAGTCGTAGTCTAATATTTTGGAAAAAAAAGTCGGAAAGTTTCGAGGAAAAAAAACGTTTTAAGAGTTTTAAGCATATTTCATTGATTGTCGGGATAATATCGTGACTCGCAATTATTTTGACCAGGATAATCGGGACATGAAATTTTCACATCGTCGCCTAGTGGTGTCTGCAAGACCTCCGCCAATCGGAGAGTTAGGGTAACTTGTTTGTCACCTGAGAGGAAACCCCAGTTTAAAAATAGTCTATAAAGTGATACAGATGAGTACATCAACATTTTTTATCAACTGCTTAGTCTGGCTTACTTGATACACAGTGCTGGGATACAAGAGAGAGAGCAACGTGGGTTTTGCCAGCTGGACAGTCAGAGATCATTGTTTGGGGAGATGTTAGTGAATAAATTAAACTCAAACTTATTCAAAGCTTTATATATGATATTATCCAGGCCTTGGCTGTACACTGTTTCAGTGAACATGTTCAGAGAATATGTAACAGTTACATTATTTTCTACTGAACCCCACAGTGATGCTGTCATTCATAAGAAGGAATCAAGTGCTTACTTTCCAAACTTGGTGGCATGAGTGCAGGTCCCCCACTGTATTTTGAATGATTTTTCAAATAAACACCGGATGGCTTGCTGTATAGTTTACCTAAATTACTGTCAAATATTTTTTTAAGGCTCTAACCCTAACCCATAAAATGTGTTGTGTTTGTGTTTCATGCTCCATTTTCTCACATTTTCTCTTTACACAGCCAATAATTAGAGACAAGCAGCTTGTAAGCATGTGTGTTTGACGAAATATACTAGGTGCTGGACAAAAAAACAACAACAATTGGCATTGCATTTCATATCAATTTTTGGGACCAATAGCCTAATATCAGCATCTCCGTTTTGTCCAGTCGGACAGGGTTCTATCGTGGCTTTTGATTAAAACCTTGTCTTCACTGGGATCTTTCATTCCATTTCACTCCAATTCAAGTTATTAGGCCTGGCTATTGTTGCTATTTTTGGGAATGATTCCAGTGGGTGATGTGCTGAGGCTCACTGCTGTCCATGACCCGCCGTTTCACTCTGTCCGTGGAGTTTCTGTGGATTATTCAGTCTTTCTAGATGCTCCATTGCCCGCTGAGCTCATAGAGGACAGTGAAGTGGAACCCAGAGTCCTTCAGAGCTGACTGATAAACCTCCCTTCATCTCATCCTGCCACACTTTAGCATTCCAGCAGAGTACCAGACCCCACTTTATCTGCTGTGTGCCTAGGCCAACCATGGCCTCTATCAGGAAGTGGACCAAATGCACTTTTCACATCCCGTATATACTATAATACAGACCACACATTCCATCACCATCATTTCCAAATGGTCAGCACCACCAACCGTCATGACATTTTGTGTTAATTTGTCATGACTCTACATTTAAGTCAGGTAGTTAATTTTGTATTGCTGATCTTTGCTCCTGTCAATAATCACTGCAGGAAAATAGGCTATGGCATTTTCCATAGATCATTTTCCTGCATGAATTTGCAAATCCTAGAATGTTGGTGGATTGTCCTTACTCTGCCGTACTCTGCCTCTGATTGGCTTACCCTGTTATTCTTAACCTAACCCTAACAATCCCACTCCTCATGGCTAAACCTTCCCAACCAAATGAACGAAGGCAACAAGTACTAGCCAATGAGAGGCAGAGTAGGGTGGGTCAATCCGTCACCATCCTAGGATTTGCAAATTTGCTTCCATTGCAGCGACACTTGAGGTTTCATCTCATGTATGATATGATTGAAACATAAGAATTGCTTTATCTACAGTCAACTCAAAGCCCAGTCAAACCAGCATTTAAAATGATATTTCTATTAAAATCAGTTAATTTCATGGATTTAACACAATCAGCAGATTCCCTCACAAAGGAGAAAATCTGTCACTTTGAGGACTTAAGGAAGAACGATAAACTTAATTAATTAAGGTATCAAAAACACTCAGGTTCAGGCAAGGTTGAAAAATAATTATTAGACATGTCTTTAAAACAAAAGTTTGTTTAACAAGAAATAAATGCATCCAAACTTGTCAAGATTATAACCCCCAAAAAGGGGCGGGGCTTTGACATTTCACAAAGTACCAGTGTGTGCTGGTCTGATCTATATGTTCACAGGGTCAAGAATGAACATCCACGTAATTAACAAATGAATCCACGTAAAACATTCTGAGGTAAATTCAAGATATAATCTGGAGGATCCAGTCAGTAACATCTATTTGATTTAATTGTGGCTGGTTGTTATATATTTTACAGATTTGTTCTGCTTATATACTTTGGTATATCATATTTTGCTCTTGCATATGACCTAATTTTCCCACAGGAATAATTGAGGATCCACTGCCTACCAGCATAAACTGAGAGCACTGAGTGTTTGGTGTCTCATCTCCAGCTGCCCTCCCTCAGGACACTGGATGTTGACTCAGAGTCTGTGTTGCTGAATAAGCAGTGATGTAATGAACTGAACTTCCCAGTCTATGATCCTAGTAGCTCCATGATTCATTTCCTGCTCACTCTGTGTCATTTTAGACTCATATTTCAGAACTACAACTTGATTGAGTGGGCTAGGCTCTATTTGACCCAATGGGAGCTGACTGGACCTGAGGAACTTAGACAATGGGAATACCTACACTCCTTGCTTCTAGAAGAGACTGTCCTCCACAGAAAAAACGACACTACCTGTTGTTTGTTCAAGCAGTAATTATGACCGAAATTTGATGTTTTATTGTGAGGTGGCACCCTCTAGTGTTCAGAGATATTATCGTGTGAGGAAAGCAGGAAGTCATCTAATGTATTTAGAGCCAGAAAGCCGTTCAGGGCAGGCGGGAGGGGTGGTGGATGGGTCAAACAAACACAGGACGTTCACCCAGGAGACCATTGTTTGTGTCCCGTTTGAAAATAAATTTAATCTGTGAGTTATTTTTAACTTAACGTAACAACCGGAATGACGTCATGTTCAGTGTCACATGGTTGATCACACAATTCATGTGCACAATCACATGATTTACATATACACAGTAGTGATTTAATGTCACAAACATAAGAAATATACAGATTTTAACCAAAACCACAACCTTTTTTCTAACCCTAACAAGTTGTTTTGTTGCCTGCTCCCATCGATAGGGGTAGACACTCATATTGGTCGTATTACAGAGTAGGGACAAACAATATGGTCGTATGGTTTGGAGGACTTTTTGTTTGCAAACTATTGGCTGAGCAGAGTGTGCTGTCTCTGAACAGACAGCAGCACACTGCTCCGGTTTGTAATCCCACAGACACTCCCTGAAAAGCAAGACAGGGGAACTTCTTGGGTATTGAGGAGCTGCAATGTTTATTCATGGTAAAATTGTAACTTACACTGTACATTTTCTGCCACGAGACAACTTCACAGCTAAGCTCTCTATCTGCCAACACCTCCCTGTCCTGCTGCTCAACAACGGACAGGACGGAACAGGTATAGATTGTCGCTTCAGTGTTTCATGAAAGCTGTCTGCACGTGAGCACAACACTGATGGGATGTTTGCGGTCTAGACATGGGGTTACTGTCTGTTTCTGTGGGATGAAAAACCCTCAATACTCTGAAAAACCAATGTGTGGATGTTAGTAGTTCTCTCTCTAATGGAAGTGGGAGATGGATGGAGAAGTAGAAGGTGGGAGGGGCGAGGAAAGTGAGGTGAGATGTGGAGAGAGGAGGAAATCAGGAGACAAGATAGAAGCTACATCCTACTCTCCCTTCCCCCTTCCACGTTATAAATAATGCAGAGCGTGGCGCCCCCCGGTGTTGTGAAGTGTTTGTTAATGGCCGTGCTAATTGCAATAAACAGGAGTGGTGTTTGAGCCCTCTAACAGGCACAACACTCCTAATTAGGTTGGTTTGGCCTGATGGGACACTGGGAGGAGAGAGGGAAGAAGGAGGGAGACAAAGAGAGAGAATGAAGGGGAGGACAGAGTAAGGGAGCAGAAAAGGGAGGTCAGACTGAAGGAGGGGAAGGAGGGGGGAAGTGGTAGAATGGAGAGAGGATGTTTCAGAGAAAGTAGACAAAAGCGAGTAGACAAGGAGAAGAGGAGCAAAGGGGGAGATGAAGAGGCAGATGTTGGAGAGGAGGAGGGGAGGAAGAAAAGAATGTTAAATAGCAGTCAGAGAAAAAGGAGGAGACGTGGAGGAGCAGCCAAGGAAAGGTCAGACCATATCCAACAAGTCCCCCAAACCATACGACCATATTTGTCATTTGTCCCTACTCTCTAATATAACCCATATGAGTGTTTACTAAAATAGCGCCCCCCTAGTGGTGGGAGTAAATATGACCCATATGACTGCTTTCTTTCCTCATACATACACTTTATGTTTGCGGTTTTAAACACAACGTAAAAACGGACGTTGTTTCGACAGGTTTAGGCAACAAAACAACATGGTAGGATTTAGAAAAAAGTTTATGGTTTGGGTTAAAATCAGTATATCTGTTACATTAAATCATTATGTAAATAATGTGATCCCGCACGTGACGCGGAATGTGACGTAGTTCCAGTTGTTACGTTGCTCCACCTCTTTATT
This sequence comes from Heterobranchus longifilis, assembly GCA_028570985.1. Classification (NCBI taxonomy): domain Eukaryota; kingdom Metazoa; phylum Chordata; class Actinopteri; order Siluriformes; family Clariidae; genus Heterobranchus; species Heterobranchus longifilis. Next base: position 13,440 of record JAOVVB010236426.1, on the reverse strand, counting down.
GGTCGGGAGTTAGACGGAGTCAGACACCTCACAATGGCTCTTCAGAAACCTATGGGTGACGTCACAGAGACTACTTCCATATTTTATACAGTCTATGATTGTCACACATGAAGCACATGTAACTCATAAGCTTTCATAAAAAACACTTGTGCACACACAAATGACACACGCACACACACACAGTTAAATGACAACACAAACGCCGCATCACGCAGTAGAATCATACACACATGAAGTGCGTGCACTTATATGCAAGCACTGTTCACACTCGAGAACAGCCAAACAGTCTGTGTGATTGACATGTCCACACAGTGTACAGCTCTACAGACTAATGATGTCTGAAGGCTTCTCCTGTCTTTTGATGAGCGCTCCACTCGGCTGCCAGCGCCCCGTGTTGCATTGAGACCGGGCAGGTAGCATCACTTGGCTGCGTTTGAACCCCGACTTTGATGTTTGGCAATCAACGCAGCCTCGAAACTAAAGGCGACACGATAATGTGAGTAGATGAAAAGCTGCAGGGTCCACTTATGCTGAATTCATGTCATATTGGATTTACCATGAATAAAAGGTTAAAAAAAAATATATCACACCAGCTTTTTGGTGTGTGGAGTTAGAACCCATGACACAGAGAGGCACAACAAGGAAGGTGGGTGTTTCAAAGGTGGAGCACAGTGGCTGGAAAAATACAATTTTGTAAAGCTTAATTCTTCTGCATAAAACTAGACATACCAGCTTCTCAAATAAAATCCAGCCAGTAATCAAATAATGGCTTTGGCTCAGTAAAAGTGTGGTCAGCATGAGCAAATAAAATATGATTGCTAATAAAGATTAAAAAAAAAAGAAATTATGGTGAAGTGATATTACTGTACTTTCTAATGAATCCGCCCCATCACTAGGGGGGATTCCAAAAGTGTCAACACTTCCATAGTCAGCAGGTTAGAAAAATCTACTTAACTTAGTGTATGGTATGATTTTCAGTCAGATAATAATATACCGGTACTATTATAGAACTTATGTGGCCTGCCTGCGTGTGTGTGTGTGTGTGCGTGTGTGTGTGTGTGTGTGACACCGGCAGGACAATAACAGAGTCTGCCATAATGAGTCATTTTGGAGATGGAAAGTGCAAAAAACAAAGGCAAGCACGAGGAAGAATCTAGATGGTTAAAGGATGTAAGGATGGAGGAGAGGTACGGAAGGAAGGATGAGAGAGTGGGAGTAGGGGAATAAAAGAGGAAAGCTGATGGGGGGAGGAGGCTAATGAAGAATAGCGAGGATGGATGAGAACAGAAGGCATGAAATAGTAATGGGTGAAAAGAAGAAAAAGACAATTAAAGGGGGAAGAGGAAGGAAAGAGAAGAGCAGTTGTGCCCTGTTCTCTCCTGTTGTTTGATGAATGCTTATCTAAATGTGAGGGTTTCTGCACCTGATGCATCATTCACAGCATTGTTTGGATGTGATTTTCTGCATGAAGCAATTTCCACTGACCATATTCACATGACAGCTATGGCTAATTTGACTTTTAGGGTTAACTATACCTTTTAGGCAAAGCAGCGCACTGCATCAAAAGTACAAACACTGGCACCACATTTTGATTCAGTCTTATGCTGTGTTCACATACATAATGCAGCATGGTCTATTCTGAAGCATCAGAATAGCATCCTACTGAGGTGGGCTGAACATCTGACACCCTGCTTTTTCAGGACTCTGATGCAGACCTCACCATCCTGGACAGTCATCCTCCCATCCATGACCTCAGGCAACCATCAACCTCCCAGGAGGTTCTATCAGCTGTACGTTCCCTTAAGAACAACAAGGCCTTCTGGCGCTGACAATATCCCCGCTGAGCTACTGAAGAAGGGAGGGGACATGCATATGCTGCGTGCATACCCTCTACTAGAACATCACCAAGGCTTGAATTCAAGAGAACATCCCACAGAGGTGCAAACACCGTTGTCATTTATAAGAACAAGGGTGACAAAGCTATCTGCGGTAACAGTAGGGGCATATCACTTCTTTCTGTTGCTGGCGAGGTCTTGGCTAAGGTGTTGCTTCAGAGAGTAATCACAGAGTCAGTGCTGCCTCAACTGCAGTGTGGATTTAGGAAGAACAGGAGCACGGTCGACGTGATCAACCAGAAGACAGCCAGGAGAAATGCAGCCATGGTTGCCACCACTACAACCACAGACACATACACATGTTCCACCTTCAGTAGAACCTGTGGGTCCAGGATAGGACTACATACAGCCATCAAGGAACTCACTGTTTTTCATGATTTTGATTGACAACCGCAAGCAAGCAAGTCACTAGATGAAAAAATACCATTTTGAGAGGACATAACATTGTTTTGATTGTTATATTTTGTGTGTATTTGGATGTTTGTGTAGTTATGCGAATATGAGGTATGCTTTCAGAAAATGTCTGTGAACAACTGAGAAAAACTGTAAAAAGTCCTATTTATTTTCTTTGGGCGGCCACAGCAGAGGCCACCTGGGGAGTAGGAAAGGTGAACAGAGGGACACTATGAAATTCGTAGTGAGGAAGGAAAAATAAATCAGGTACAAAGACATTATGAAAGGAAGAGGACACAGGAATGAAAGTGAGGACAGGACAAAATAAGGAAAGATAGGGAGTAAGCAAAGTAAGATAGAAAATGAGGAGGGAGGAAGCACAGGAAAGTCAGGAGGGATGAAGAGAAGAGGAAGACGAGGAATGGAGAGGAAAGAGTAGAGGAAGAGGGGGAGAGAAAGAGGGATATTATATGTTCAATATTAGCCCCACTTGTCCATGTTTTGGAATGGAGATATCTTTATTATATTCACTCATTAAATCCATTTGAACTCATCATCTTTATTAATGCCATCCATTCATTTGGCAGATAAATTCTTTGTCTGGGTGCATTGAGCCACACTGTGCCAAGTCTTATCAGCCGACACTCATGCAGAACTTTGTTATGAGGATCTGCGATGGTGAGAGGTGACGGTGAATCGTGGAGATGAATAATTCTCACTGTTGTTAATTATTTCCAGAAGCGATTCAGAACAAGAGGGCTGCAGGTTAGGTAAAAAATCGACAAGCTGACCTGCCGACCTGAGGAAGTGACTTGCACCATCTTGCATAATTCCCAGTGATGTAGGAGCATATTTAGGTTTTACTTTGGGCTCTAAATAAAGGAAATACTCTTAAGGTATACTATACTATACAGGATGTTAAAAAAAACATTGTATACACTCACAATCATCACGTATGACCCATGAGAAGTGTGGAGTGGTGTCTGTATTTTCTCTTTTTGTTTCAGGTTTGCCAAGTTTGAATGTTTCTGCATATTATGCATTTAACAGCTCAGGATAACCTGGAAGTACCAATACTGATACAAATACAGATACATATTGTAACATTTAGGATTACGTGTGATACAGAAGTCATCATTCATGTATTTTTTACTTTGTGCATGTTAATGACTGAGAGGAATGTATTGATAAAATAGTCCAAAGCCAAATCAATATCTAGAATTAGGCAAGTTTCAGTAGGCAAGTAAAGAGACGCATAAAATGTACACTGTATGAGAGAAAAGGACAGAGGGAATATAGGGGAAATGATTTGAGGTACAGAGAGGGATGGAGAGACAAGATATTAAAGTAAAAACGAATAAAGAAAGACAAAGGTTAAGATGACTGGCGATGATAAAAACCTGCTGGTAATCTAAGTCTATAAAGAGACCACTTAAGACTGGAAGAAATGAAATTACATTTGAAATATATTGTTAATGAATTCAACACTGATAAATGTTGATTTAAACTGAAGAAGCAGAGAAAGCTTAAGAGAGAGAGAGAGACAGATGGAGAAAGTGGGCGGGGGGTTGAGAAAGATGATAAATAAAAGAGAGTGAATGTTAATGTGATGGAGTATTGCTGGATGTGCAGGTAGCAGGTGGACAAGTGGATTGGCCTTAGATGCTTTCAAGCCAAAAGCTAATGGAAGGATTGGGGGTGGGGAGAGTCTCATTAGGGAAACAGCAATGGAAACACTCCTAATCCCCATGCTGTTGTGCTGCTTTATTAATTCCTCCTCTGTGGTTTAAATGCTCTCCTGCATGTACAGAAACTTTGATTGTGATATAAAGTTAAAAAAAAGTGCGTCATCATTTGGGGCTTGGAGGTTACTGTGTGACACACGTCATTTTCTAAAAGGGTGAAACATTTGCCGGAACTTGTAAAAAATTCACGCACGACCACCAGCTTGGTCGTGTGCCAACTTGTAGTCTGTCATGCGTCTCGGACAAATCACAACTCAAATCTCTGATTCTATAATCGCCTAATCTGACAAAGTGACTATCGTAACGGACACAAATATCGTGTAGTCTGATCCAGCCATATATCATCCATACAAAGGCACTAAAATGCCCTAAAGATTATGCCATCAGTAAGCTGAACCATCGCAGAACAGTTGCTTCAACAACTTTTCCTTTTCAAGATGCATACTCCCAACTGTCCAGCAGACCTGAAATCACTGCTACCCTCAGCTCCTGTCCCAGGTCGAGCCACCCGGTGGTTACCACCAATCCGTGCTTTATCACTCCCCAAAACTAACACCAAATGCCATGACAGAAGCTTCCTCCATTCTGCTGTAACAGCATGAAACAGCCTTCCCCTTTTTGACACACAGACCCAAGAACCACTGCAATAAAACACGACCATACCCAAGACAATTAAACTGACAATCATTTGGATTTGGTCTCAGGCTCAGGTTCTGGGTCGGGTCTTTGTTACGAGAAAATCAAGTGGACCTGTGAAGACCTCTCTGCTCCCCCCCATTGTGTGTTTAATTGCATTTTGCAGGTGTCGCAGAATATGTGGGGTAGCCACTGCGATAGCCATAACAACAGAACGGCTATAGCTACAGCATTAGGCACACCCACTGTGGTTGCATCCAGTTGGAGCTTGGCACTCCTAAAATTTGGTCAGTCATTCATCATCAGGTCAATTTGTCTGATACTTTGAGTTATGACCACCTACAAAACTAATTACTAACTAATTAGCAGTTGTTGGCATGGTAACACCTAAACTAACATAGTCATTATGGTAAACATTATACCTTCTAATCATCAGCATGTTAACATTGTCATTGTGAGCATGTTAGTATAATAATTTAAAAGGTATACAATGTACTGTGACAATCAGATTGATGTATATTAACTATGTCAAGGATGTATATATTGTAACAACACGTACAGTAGAAGAGTACTAGAAATATTTTCTCTGGCAGCTACTGTGGAGTTCATGTTAAATTTTTTTCTCACTTGTTGATGCTCTTATGTCTGCAGATATCTACATGCAGCTGAGCTCTATAAATAGTAACTTACTTGGAGGCTATAGTTTTGACATTGTAACACTGGGCTGATGGAGCTTTACTGTGCTACAATTTACTTTAGACATAAACTATTATGCATCTGCAAGAAATTAGTTTTAAATGGTCAAAATGTTTCTGAAGGAGGCTCTGAGGACTTCCACAAAGTGGGACATCACTAAAAAAAATGGCTGATGTGTCTAAAGGTGCATGTACACACACAAACATGATGTATTCTCGGTGGCACCAGAGCCGCTGCTGAGAGCAGCTGGATGTGGAACCAGCATGCCGGCATGTCTTCTTTTTCTCAAGTCGTTATCTCAGTACTTCAGCCCTGTGTCACACCTCATTCCGCATTCTCATGTATGTTATTTCTCACTAATTGATTAGTAATGCCTATTTTTGTTTGTTTCTGCCAAACAAAGGCAGGTTTTGCACTTAATTTGATTTCACAGGTCACAGGGCAGCTCTCTGAGAGGTGTTGATAATTACATCTTACACTCTTAATTGAGGCCTGTTGTTGAAACTGCTCTGAGTTGTAACAGCAGGAAGGAGTGGACAGTCACATTTGTTAGTGTGTGTTGACAGTGACATTTGGGACATTGCAGCGACTGTCAGTGGGGGAAATAGCATGAAGTGGCTTGTACCATCTATCTGTCCCAACTCGCAAACTCACCCTCCCCTCAAATTAGATTCGGGAGTGATGCGCTCTGTATACTGAGTATGTTTCCATGTAAATACATTGCTATTACGCTCTTCCACAGGACCTGAGAGCTGCGGTCTCTGTGGACATTTTCAAAAAGCAGCTAAAAAAAACCACTTGTTTAGACAGCTGTTTTGTGTTGGCATATTTTCTGTTAATCTGACTATAATCCTGTCATTGTATTTTATTGTCTGTGCAATTGATTGACTGTTTATTATTTCTGTTATGTATTTTAACCTGTGTAGCACTTTGTGAGTCCACCTCTGTGAGAAGTGTTATATAAATAAAATGTACTTACTTACTTACTATTACACTTTACAGTGTAGATGTTGGGGTTTTCACCTGCAAGTAGAAAAAGACAACTGTACGAAACACTGTAGGCCCTACTCTAATCATTCTTTTTTTTTTTTTTTAATACATTTTCTTGAACTGAAAAATATTCATACAACCCTTTAAATCATTCTGTAGAGAATTCCACAGTTTGATGAAGTACACATCTGCTTTAAACTAATCTAACTGATTAAATTTCCTTCTATGGTCCTCGTCCTCTGAAATAAAAATAAACCATTTTTGTACATTTTCTAGTAATACTCTGCTTTTTGCCCTGTACATAACTAATAATGTCCGTAAATCAACTACATCTTTAAGTTTCAACAGCCCTAACTTAATAAAGTATGTTGGTGTGTTCTCTTGAATCTACTTCATGAATAATTCTTACTGCTGTTTTCTATAATAAAAATAATGGCTTTATGTTGCTCATACACAGTAGCTACAGTACAGAAATCTCATTGCCTGAATTCTACTTTGCTTTATTCAAAACAGACATATTCTTAGACACCTTTGTTTTTACATGTGCTATATAAGATTTCCATGTCAGTTTCTCATCCATCATCACACCCAAAAATCTAAATCCAGACACTCTTTCAGTATGCTCCGGTTTGCTGTGGTTACAACACAGGCATCATTAAGTATGTAGCGAAGCTTTCCAACAGGGAAGCAAGAGAAATCATCATCATTTCGCCCTCCAAACAATCACGCTGTTAAGTCGCAGTGCAGACAGTTTATTTCGGAGTCTGTCCACGGACTGATGTCTCTTACTGCGGTGGCCAATCAGATTTCAGGGTCACCCCAGGCCACCCCCTGGAAATGCCCTTGTGGTACATCAACCATGGCTGAGGCAGCTACAGTTCTTTGGTCCAAGCTGGCTGTGGAAAAGTTCATAAAAATAAAAACTTGGATTGGTCCTTATATCTCGTTGCCTACAAGGTTGTCAGCTGCTATCAGTCTGTAAACAAAAAAAATTAAATAGTGTTTTTAGGTTGGCAGCCTATATAAATAGTATATAGCCTATAATTTACAAAAAAAATCCTTGGATCTCGCTAATTTATACTAATACATCTCATTACTTCTAATTACTAATAAGGTAAGTCATGTCTTCTTGTATAATGAATGATAAAGTAGATAAATGCTGCGTTAGGCCTCCTATTTATTCTCTACATCCCATTGTAGTAGGGTTCAAATAACTGTCTGTTGAATCGTGTTAACACCCAAGTGCTGCCGCGTATGTCAGTTTCATTTGGTGACTACGTTCTAACATCTACCACTGATCATACCAGACGGCTGTAGCAGTAAAACCACTGAGTGCATGAAATGTGTTAAAATGTGTTGGTGCATTGTCAGTGTCAATAAAGTTACATATGACTACCCGTATGTATCCTTCCACCGCAGCTCAGAAACTGAAAACACATTCTGTAGAAAAACAAAGAGGGAATGTCGCACTAAACAGATTGCACCTTTGGAATATGCCCACTCAGTTTGACTACTTTTTTTTTTTAATGTGTAGCCATGCTCTGAAGGGATAGCCTCAGGGATCCAAAGACTTATGTGAGTATTGTGTACAGATGAAATTGAAAAAAAAAAAGAAAAGAAATGATCCTTTGTTTTAATCCAGGGCAAGACTGTCCATAACTACCAGGTTAAAAATATCCATTCTAATGAGATATTATCATTAATACTGTCCCCTGGTTAAAAAAACAAATATCTCTGGTGAGAATACGATTGCAATTTGTGCAAATCTATTCCATGCCCCCACTACACTCGGTAACATGCAGTAAGTGGGCGGCCACACTGGCGGCTCAGAAAGTCTCTGTTGTCTGATGGATAGACTTCTGTCTGCTGGTTTGTTTCTCAAAGTCAATGTGGTGGGCAGAGCAGAAAAACTGCAAAAAGAAAACACTGATGCCCAGGCAGCTGTGCTCATTGCAGTGTTTCAATGAAAAAATAAAATAAAAATAATAGACCATACATCATACATGATCATGAATTAAATAAACAAGGCTAAAAGCCCCTCTAGTGGCCCATACTGTAGAGGTGGCAGTATTCATCATATAAGTTGAAAGATGGAACAAACAACAGATCATAATTGTGCTTTTCTAGAGCTTTACCAGTGTAGAGCTAAACCTGCTGCAGGAAAGGTCATGGGGTCATTAAATCAAAAGTCAGTTAGATTATGACATATTCTGCATACAAAGTTGGCATTTTCCCTGAGGGTGGTATTGGTATGTTATTGGTATTGGTATTGTTTTGATGATGGTGCTAAAGGAAAGGTCAGTGGGTCACCAGAAACATTAGGAAATATCCTCTGGGAACAATGCATATCAAATTTAAGGAAAATCGGGATACTAGTTAACTTGTACCTTTTCTTTTACAGATTGAATACTTGATCACACGGAGACATTTGTGATTACTGAGATATGTAACGATGTACTTTCTGATTGTTAAGATATGTAATGATGTTGTGGGCATGTCATCACCACATTGGTTGATGAGGCTTCCCGAAATCTCCAGATCAGCATAAGATATTCTTCTCCTGTCGCCGACAGTCTGAACCGAGTGATGCACACAGCACTGTTATCTCTGCACTTGATTCTGTATGACATGGGACATACTGTATAAAAATGAAAGTTTTTGATTATACTTCAAGTTTTTGGTATGAACTGCCTATGCAAGATGTAACTCTTCTCTGATATCAGATATGTGTTGTATTAAACTTATATTAATTTATGCTCAACTGAGGCATATGGAGTTGGATCGCCTGAATCTGGCCCACTGTTGAAAGATCTGTTTTGCATGTAGCTGCAAAACCTACAATTATCTCCTTTCCTCTAATGTTCAATGTCCTGTTGTTTTCCACAGAAAAGTCCACTCCCCTAGAACAATTGACAGCTCTCGTTCAAAATGAATTCAAAACCACATACATGGACAAATAAGAAATTTTTTTTTTTGCAATTAATTGCATTGTAGATGGTAGAGATGGGATAGAAAATGAGGGAGGCCAGATTTGTCTATGATACTCAACAAAGGTCCCCGACCAGATCACTCGTGCTGTGCCAACAAACACGTACATGTTGCAGGGAAACAAATAAAAACACTTTCAGTGTGATCGGATCCAGCACTCTCATTCTGTTTGAGAGGAACTGAGGATTTGTCTCTTTGCCTGACAGTTTGGGTGGTTGTGTGGCAGCCATGTTGTTGATCCTGTCACAATGATGGACTGCTTTGTTTTGACTGTTTTAACCACTATGTTTCATATTTAAAAGAAATGGCAAAGAGGAATACACACAGTCATATTCCTCACACTTGGGTCTCAATTTTGGGAAAAATAGAACGCATCACGTACCTAGTTATGGTCGCTAACGAAGGATTGGACAGTGGAGGGGCTGAGAGAGTGGTCAATTGGAAGACAAACAGTACTGGTTACAGGGAAATCAAAAACATATATTACTGAAACATACACAAACACAATTATAAAACATATAATAAGTGGTTCTCGCTCAGGAGATGAACTCCTGTGTGGCGGAGAGATGAAGTGAGACCTACGTTTGATCAAATATTCCAGATTGAGCCCACATGCTGTCCACACCTCAGTGAGATCCGAACTCAGTGCGAGCCAGGACACCTCTGCATGTGGTCTGGCTGATCAGATCCTAATGCAAGCAAGAGCCGACCTCGGAGCATACAGACTTGACAGTTAATGCGTCTTGGCATGAACGGATTGACAAAAGTCCCACGGCCATAGATTGTCATAGATTGTCGTTACCACTTTATTACCATAACACCTGAAAGTGGGGGGATAAAAAGTCTTGTTGTCCCCCTTATTCTGGCGTCAGTGCATATAATAATATTTAATAATCTAAATTTGATTGTTTGATATGATCATGTGTTTTGTTATGTCTCCTTGCATTGGAAAAACAATTTGTGGACTGTGAAAATGTATTTATTTTTTCTCATCTTGGTAGCTCTCGACCACTAAACTAAGAAAAGAGCAAAATAAGGAAACATTGGTGAATCCCAGAACTCAGTTGGCACTACAAAATAAGAACAAAATTGTGGATATGAACAAAAATAAAAGGAAATGTGTATATTGCTTCTGGCATGAGGCCCATTGTCATCTCCATCAGAATAAAGACACTCCAAACACTGCACACCTGCTGAGAATCAAAACAAAATGTCTCTCCATTTGGCAGGTACATTTAGGCCTATTGTGCTAGTCCGTGTCTGAATAATACACTATTTACCGCTGCATTATCATTATGAGGCCATGTAAGCAGAGGATGAAAAACAATGGGATAGTTAGGGGGGAAACATTAACACAAATATGAAACAATGTGCGAGGAGGAAAAAAAAAGCGGTGCCCTTCAACAGAAAAGCCCCTCTGGCCTGCATGCGGTCCTAATTAGAAGGCAAAGCTTTTTGACGGTAAATTGATTTTTAATTGTTCAGTCCCTGCATTCATCCAGGTGGCCAAGTTCCCCCATTTAATCTCTCTCTGTGTCTGTCTCGCTTTAAGTGGAACATGTTTGGAGCTGCCTGCCACCGTTAGCAGCAATTTCCTGGACAAGAGCAATTCATTCCGCATTAGACAGAAAGGATGGATGGAGAGGAGAGGGAGAAAAAAAAAAAACTATTGGTAACTGACAAACACAAGAGTTGTGCCATAATTGTCAGTAATGCTTTTCTACTTTAGTCATTTTGGATGTGGTACAGGGCAAACAGTCACAGTGGATGTTTTCCATTTGCTTTGATTTTTTTTCTTCTATCTTAGCAAGAAGCCACTCAGGCCTGTGCGGGCTAATGGCCGTGACAGTGTGTAAAAGCAGTTTGACAGCAGTGATCTACGTAAGCCATTGTTGGAGCAGGCCTGGGGATTGTTGATCTGATTATTATGCTGCTGCTGATCCTGATACTGTGCCAGTTATCTGCTGCGTGGAGGACATGGAGAGTCTGTAGCAGGGTTACACCAATACAGCCATTTGTCAATACTTGTCTTTTATTAAGAATCAGCTGTGGTCCAATCCACCTCTCACATAATCATATGGACAGATAGTCAATATGTTTATTATTGTTGTTATATGTATGTCAGATCAAACTTTCATCATTGTTCTGTGGGAGGATTGTAGCCTACAGCACAACCCTGGAATCAAACCTGCCTCACCCTGTCAGTATTGACCTTATGAATTACTTATATATTCTCACATGAAAAAGAAGACTGTCGTCCAATGGAAAACGATGGAAGGTGCCGATGTTTTATCGTTAGGCGGTGCCCTCAGGTTATTGCGGGAGGAAAGCAGGAAGTGTTGTCATGTAACGTGTATTTCGAGCGAGAAATCCATTTAGGGTGGGCGGGAGGGGTGGTGGATGGGTCAAACAAACACAGGACTTTCACCCAGGAGAGCAGTTTTTTTGTCCCGTTGGAAAATAAAATTAAACAGCAAGTTATTTTTAACTGAACGTAACAACTGGGACGACGTCAAGTTCCACGTCACGTTTGTGATCAGGATTTCCCTATGCACGAAAGTGATTTAAAATAACAAATATAAAGATTTGACCTTTTTTCTAACCCTACCAAGTTGTTTTGTTGCATAAACCTAAACCTACTGAAACAACGTCTGTTTTTATGGTTAATGGCGTTAACGTTAATGGTGTGTCTAAAGCCGCAAAAGTAACATTTAGGTATGTTTTTTAAAGATCTTTTTTGGCTTTTCGCCTTTTTTTTATTGATAGCACAGCTGAAGATTGACAGGAAAGGGGTGAGTGAGAGAGAGAGAGAGAGAGAGACAACATGCAGCTACTGTGTGCAGCTTGCAGCTCACTCTACCTGGTGAGCTGCAAGGGTGCCCCAGGGTTGTTTTACTCTGAGAACAAACAAGACACAATTCATCTGATTGATGATATGATTGTACTTATGATTTACCGACATGGCACAATGACAGCACAGTGGTACTGCAGCTGCACAGTGGTTCATTTAAAGAAGAAACACCTCAAATGTATTCTATGTATGCAACAAAACCTGCCAAAAAATCTCTCATACAGAAAATACAAATTTAGAGATGAGATTTCATGACAGTTCATTCAACAATGTTGGTTATATAATTATGAAAGTGATTCAAACTTGCTGTGCTTGAACAGTCAGTTGAATTTGTCTCGTCGTCCCTGCTGCTACATCCACTATTTTTTTTACAGTCTGTGGCTCGGATAGAAAAGTAAAAAAGTCATTGAAATCATAACCAACTGACCCACAGTCTAACAAAATGTAAATTAAACAAACAAACAAAAGCAACAAGATTCAGTGGAAAAAAAATCAGTGTGAAATCATGTTAAACATCTAAACATTGTGAGCCAACAAATCTCCTCCTTGTCTGTGCTGGAGAGCAGCGAATACCAGGCTTCACCGCTACAAATACTCCCTTACTTTTTCCTGCGGCCATATTAAAGGCAGAGCAGCGACCGATGCAACGTTGCAACGATTTCAGACGGAGCGCTCAGCATCACGGTAAACCCAGACAAAAGCCAGCCACCCGTACACCAACGAGCTCCTGTCATCACTGCCATCAGACGCACGGAAACTATAGACATCTCTCTTCCGGCCTAACACTCACACAGAACAACACCCCCCCCACCCCCAGTTTTCACTGTGAAAGAAAATAGCAGCCACACTGAGCCTTGGAGGAGGTGAAGCTTTATTTTTAAAAATCAATCAGACAGACAAACTGGTATGAAATGGCAGGGAGATAATGCAACGGTGTGGCGTGGTGACCTTTAAACACGGCCTGCCGCTACATCCCGACCACTGAAAAACCCTGACCTTTGTAGAACCATTACAGAAGCCTCTAATCTGAAAGGTGGGGGACGGACACACACGTGCACACACACACACACACATGTAATTTTCACAGGCACACACAACACATACAAGCATGTAGTGCATCTGCTTCATGCATATGTACCAGACAAACACATGCATGCAGCATGCACCCATGTAGATGAATATATTTACATGTACACACACACACACACACGGTAGAAACATGCAATCAAACTGAAACGAGACTGTC
>JAOVVB010236404.1:0-23085 GCA_028570985.1 Heterobranchus longifilis | reverse complement strand
CCTGCCGGTACCGCTAGTTCCTCACAGGACGCGGAGCCGCCATTTTTGTTTTGAACGAACACCTAAACCACGCCCGTAGCTACCAGTAGCTCCTCACAGGATGCTGATTGGTCCGGTCAGACCTTGTCCTGATCGCTTGTACTGGAGCCTGGCAAGATGGATACATGCGATCAAGAAATCCGCAATTCTCATGTGATCTCGCGATATCGCGAGAATCCATCTGCCATGCAAGGTAAAAATGTATTGTCAGGTCTTTCCATGTACAGACTAACAACCAGATCAAAGTTATGAATTGTTATGAGTGATGTTTGTGAACACAGGAGTAAAGTAGGCCTATGTATATTTTCAATTGCGATGGCTGAGAAACGCACAGTATTCTTAGATTTCATTAATAAAACAACATCTTTAGTAATAAGTGTAGATTTAGCTGTAATAAATATGGTCAAATTACTGATTGGACCTGTAACACCTAAATTCATCCTACTCCCAGTTGCTCAGTCTTAACTTAAACAATGCCCCCCCCCCCCTCTCTCCAGGGTCCTGTTGCAGTGAAAGTACAGGTCCCCAACATGCAGGACAAGACCGAATGGAAGCTGAATGGCCAAGTGCTGAATTTCACTGTCCCACTCACAGATCAGGTATGCAAATGTTGACATATTGTTTCCCTCTTGTTAGTGAGTGTAAGCTGACTGCATTCTTATGGATCTACAAATGCAATGTCTCCACAGGTGTCTGTTATTAAAGTCAAAATCCACGAAGCTACAGGCATGCCAGCAGGGAAACAGAAGTTACAGTATGAGGTAAAGTTTCCTTTTAACCTTAACCTTCCTTCCTTTTTAACCTCTTTAACCTGACTGATTGAATAATATTGTGTTTCTTTTGTTCCTTTTTTTAGGGCATTTTCATCAAGGATTCCAACTCCATGGCTTATTACAACATGAGCAACGGTTCAGTCATTCACTTGGCACTGAAGGAGAGAGGTGGAAGAAAGAAGTGAGCCATGCAGCAAGAAGGAAAAGATTTTACTTGTGGATGTTTTGTCACTCACTCCTATCATGTCATTTTAATTCAATTCAGAATTATAATGCGCTTTCCTTACAGTTTTGTGTGAAGAGTATGTTTTTTTCCCCCCTTAATTGTTAAAGAAGCAAAACACTGGCACTCACAGATAAGTAGTCCTCTTATTTATTGTGGGCAAAAGCAAAACAGGTTTCAGCTAGTTCATCAGGCCGGTGATGGCCTCTAGCTGAAACATGTTTGTTTTTGCCCACAATAAATAATAGGACTACTTATCCGTGAGTGCCGGTGTTTTATTTGTGATCCTTGCCATTATCACGCACCCGATACACCGTTTAAGATTTGCAGCTGTGCGTGCTGGTACTTTCCATTTATCTTAAATGTTAACTCGGAATGCTTAATTCATGATAGTGCACACTGGCTGGCAGGCATGACTTCACACTATTGGTTCATCTCTTGATTTGTTCATGATGATATACAGTATTTGGTAACTTGTATCAATGTGTAGAGCCCACATAATGCTAAATAAAGGAATAAAAAAAATCTAAATCTGCTTTTTGTTGCTTAATGATGATGTGTAATGTTAGCAACTAGTCAATAACTGTGATTAATGCAGGCCACATGCTCTGATGCACAAAAAGTGCAGGATTAGTGATGTAGAGTAAACAGTGAACAGCAAGTCTAGACTAAATTGGTGGTTTACTTGGGAAATTAGCTCTTGTAGACGGTGGGTTGCAGTGCAGGAGGGAGCATGTAGTATTTTTTCCCCCCGACATAAGATTTACTTCCTAAGGCAGCCACTAGGGGTAACCGTGGCAAGACGGTAAATCCAACCCAGGACGGCAGACAAAATCTGTCCGACACTCGCGATGATGACAGGACAGCGAACCAAGAAGACCTCGCCTAAACTAGTCTGTTTACCAGCTAACATAGTTAGTTAATGACTAACTATGAAATACAAGCTGATAATACAGCGTCACTTTGTTGAAGGTAGGGTCAATATAGAAATAGTTTTGGATTGTGTTGGCACTAGCAGTTAAGGCTAACTACGTTAGCAACCCACCATTAGCTAGCTAATGTTAAATCTGAATAAGCATTCATGTTAACCTAGCTAGCTAACGCGTAACCATTTGATGTGACAGTTGTGTCGTGGCGTTAGATAACATTTCTAGAGAGAACAGTAGTTGGGAAGTTTTTAACTCAGGTCGAGAAATCATGGCGTCGATGCAGTTTAGTTCAACATATGCAGCAGAGGAGCAGTTTTGACTTTGGGCTGTCAACAAGCTCGCTGACGTTAGCTGTCCTGGCTAGCCAGCTAGCTCTCTCGCTACCATAGACTGTACCATGGCCAAAATAGAGAACGGCCGTCAATCAGCGGACACGAGGAGTATCCGGACTATTAGCAGCAGCCACATCGACGATGAAAGCTCTTTGGGATCAGACTCGGAGATCAACGGATTCACCAGCGACAGACAAACCGATAAATATGGATTCATTGGTGGGGCACAGCAGCATACGGATACGTAAGTTTGTCTCAACTCTACAGTGATTCATTGACTTCATCTGTCTTGCCAGTGTAGTAGCCATATAAATTAAATTATATTTATATGGTAGTAGCTATCTAAAATATGGACTGTACGTTTTTAATCAGCCAAAATTGAGAGCAGTGTAGCAGTTAATCTAGTTATGATTACATACCACAAGTTATGTGGTGCCTCTGCACAACAGGGCTCCCAACCAGCTGCGTGGCACAGTGTGTTTTTATGCCCAGTGTCAGTGTTTGCCTCACCCAATATGCCAAATATAAAAGCTAGAGGCAATCTGATGAAGATGGATTTATTGATAACATGTAGCATCATTTTTCTCATTTTCTCACAGATATGACTTGTACACTGTTCTTTTGTTGGAAAAGCTGAAAAACACACTGTCTTGTTTGTTGTTGTCATTTGAATGAATTTATTCATAGCATTTGAGGCAAGTTGCGGTGTTTTTAAAAAAAAAATATAATAAGGGCTTTCTTTCTTCTCTTTTTACTGGGGGCCACATTACAGCACTGAAATAGTGGAAGGAGTGAGTGAAAGTTGTGCCAAGCACTGGCTGGCTGGGAGCTTCCTGTTTTCTGGAGTTTTGGCAGACTTGGAGCCACAGCTCTGGTGCCCCGTTACTAGAGGGCCTCTTTTGGCTCTCAGCTTTATAGGTGGTCACAAACTAGGGGTTTAACTTACACTGTTTGGCAGTGATTGAAAGTAACTAATCATTGCATAAGGTCTGTAGAAACTGATGCTGGAGTATAACATATTGTTGCGCCGATCCCCAACATGTAGCCTTTAACTTTTCTTTTAACAGAAAGCGGGCTGTCCCAAGTTTAAAAAAAGCGGTCTTTGAAGACGTTTGAACCCTACAATTACAGGCCTGTGCTGATGAGATAATTACATACCTTAGTAAAGCATCAGACCTCATTCATAATGTAGGTTCGACTTGCCTACGTTTTCTTTTTCTGCTTGAGAATATGATGTGCACTCCCTAATGTTTCTTGCCTGTAAATGTTTTTGAAGTTGAATTACATCACAAGACAGTCAAATCCTCACTGCAGCTCTTTGAGGTTAAACAGGCTTTGCCATAAATCGGCTAGATCTGAGTTTGTGTCTTTTATAGTCTCTTCAAAACAACAGTTGTTATTTTTGACTCATTCAGCTTATTGACTGCATAGGAGCGATGGCCACCCATGCAGATCTGATGGCACATGCAGAAAGAAAGATGAACTGCTTTCCTGAGGATGTTTTCTTGTTTTTGTCACACCCTCCCAACATACTGCTGCCTTTTTTATGTTTATTCAGACTTACCTTATTAGAAAATATACACACTTTTTCCAGATGTTCAGTCTCATTTGGTTTAAAGGGGAACACCACCTAAATTAAGAAATCCAATATGTTATTTCCGTGGCCTAGGGAAGTGCAATCAATATTTGTGCACATGAACTACTCTCTCAAAACCAGAAACTAGATAAATAAGTCTCGAACTTGTGATTTCATCAAGTGTAAAGTCAGGAGCTGCTCCATAGACAATGAATGGGATTGTGGACCCACATAATGTATGTTTATGTATGTATGTATGTATGTATGTATGTATGTATGTATATGTATATATGTATGTCTGTATGTATGTCTATATGTATGTATGTATGTATGTCTGTATGTATGTATGTATGTCTGTCTGTATGTATGTATGTATGTCTGTATGTATGTCTGTATGTATGTATGTATGTATGTATGTATGTATGTATGTATGTCTGTATGTATGTATGTCTGTATGTATGTCTGTATGTATGTATGTATGTATGTATGTATGTATGTATGTATGTATGTATGTATGTATGTCTGTATGTCTGTATGTATGTATGTATGTATGTATGTATGTATGTCTGTATGTATGTATGTATCTTTTAATCTAGTGCTGAGGTCACTAATAGACGGACCGTGGTCCGGACCTATAACCGAAAAAATACTGAGCATAATTACATTTTGACAGAGCGTTTCTATTTTAACTGGTGCAGCTTTTATAGTACTGTAGTATATATAGTATATACTGTCATCAAATCTGTGTATTCATGTCAGTGACATTTAACACACAGGCCAGGACATGTAGGGAGGACTCACTGAGAAATGATACATCCATGGGAGAAATAAACCAGTCAGAGAAAAGCAGACAACAGAGCTTGTTATCAAGTGTGGATTTTTCTAAAATTAAACATCTTATTTTAAGATGCCTATTTTTCAAAAGCTCCATGTTATGTAGGCCTAGTTTATTAAATTAGGCCTATTAAAAATGCAGCCTTTATTTTACTTTAAATGATAAAAGACCATTTATGTATTATTTATAATCCCCCCAGTTCAAAGTGAAAACTGACAAGAAATATAGTTGAAATATTATTAAATGGTAGGCTACTTGACAGTCAGTTGTTGACTACATACACACACTGATACAACTACTATGCTGATAAATATGTATGGCACTAAATCATAACACAAGTTAGACATTATAATGTTCCAGACCTTTGCTTGAGAACTAACTGGACCTCTTTGAATTTTAATTGAGGACCCCTGATGTAGCGTATATCTTTAAGTTGCAGGAAACAAATGAAACAATCTACAAGGTGGTGGTACAATGCCGCTTCACAGCGCCAGCTTTGTGCACTGCTGACTTGTAAAACTGTTGAAAGGCTGACGAGTTTCAGGAATAATTTCACAGCATGTATCGCCTACGGGGCGAACTCGTATTCAACAAACAAAGGAGAGGGAGCTAGCGAGGAGAGAAACCACAACACGGAACCGACAGAGGATAAAGAGCCAAGGAAGAAAAGAAGAAAATCAAGCAAGCGGTGAAAGAGGCAACAGGGGAAGGAGTCATATACTGCGGTTATGTCAAACAAAAAGCCAGACATCTGTACTTGGCTGAGCCCTGGGAAGCACACTGGCATCAGCTGGGCAGCCGCCTGAGCGAGCTTTTTAGCATTAAGGTAGTGCTGCTAAGTGGCCTTGTGAGTATTTACCCCGGCTGTGAGCTGGAAGAAAGGTCTGCGCTCCTTGCCCTTCAGCAGCAGAGGTACTGTGGTCCCATAGCGTTCTGGTTTGATTGCTTCTCCTCGCTGTTTAGCCTCGTCTGGACTACTTCCTGTAAAAAAAAAGAAAAGAAAGAGAAGCATAATAACAGATTAAAGACTTGAACGATTAAATTAAACATCACAATTAGGGATAGACCGATTAATCAGTCGGCCGACTAATGACATTTTGAGATAATCGGCCGATGCCGTGCAGTGTGCAGATCTACAAAAGGAGCAAAAACAAAGAGATGCTGCTTGGTGGTCCTGTGCACGTTTTTATTTATGTACATTTATCTATTTCAGAAACAAAGAGGTGCTGCTATCTGTGTTAAATACATGTTCATTTAAGTTCAGCAATTTTGTGTCACATTTGTTATTATTATTATTATTATTATTATTATTATTATTAATAAATTGTTGTAGGCTATTTTATCAGATGCAAAAAAAACTAAACCCTAAAAACAAAATCGGCACTATAAATCGACCATCGGCCTCCCTGCTCTCTAAATATCGGTATGGGCATCGGCCATTGAAAAACCCATATCGGTCGACCACTAGTCACAATACAAACATAACTTATACAGCAGATTTTGTTAGACTGGTATGCAGACAAATATCTGCTCTGTAATATCCTCAATAATTCAAGCACACAATGTGTCAGACAGAAAAAGGTAGGGCTGCCCCCTGAAAGTCAAAGATTCAAATCATCGTCGCAGACCCCTCAGAGACTGAGATTCTTTTTTTTTGTCAGTCAGTGTGCAGCTACTTTTGGGGACATGTCGGTCCTCACAATTAGCTACAGAGTGAGCGGTGAGCGCTCCTCACTTTCACGCTGCTCTCATTCAAATCATTACTCTACGTCAGTGACTCAACTTATCTGGCCTGCGGTTTTTGTACTTTGGAAAAGGTGCCAGAGTGCATAACAAGCATTGAAATAGAGCTTGTTTATCAAAAACAAGTTCCAGGGGAGGACCCCCAGGACCCCCAGGACCCCCACAGAGGTCCGGTCAATGTTGAAAGATGGAAAACAGCCAATTCAATGAAAAATGGACAGATGAAGTTGCTTTTCTTTTGCCAACTCATACCAATCCTAAATCACAGTTTAATTTACCAAAGGACAATTTCTGTATGCAAGGTTACTAATATCAGGTGCCATGACAACATGTTTCAGTGCAGCGTTCTCTGGTGGTAGCACCACAAGAAAAAAGAAGATTACAACTTTAAATGTTTGTTCATTAACTGGCCCCTGGCTTCCTCTCAGTTTGCAAAAGTGGCCCCCGGGCAAAGCTAGTTGAGTATCAGTGAAGATCGGACCCGGACTAAGTGTGAGTCTGAGGCAGCTTCCCGGAGGGGGACAGGCCTTGCCCTGTCAGACTCCGAGATAAATAGATAAATAACCTTTATTTAATCATGGAAAAACAACTGAGACTGTTTTATAATGATGCCCTGAGGATCCACAAAAACATTGTACAATTAAAAGTATAAAACTAACAATCTTATACAAAACATGAATACAGTAGAAAAACAAGTACATTTCATACTCAGATATACTACTTAAGCAAAAGTAGCAATATCACAGTGCAAAAAAAACTCTTTGTCACAAGCAAAAGTCCTGCACCCCCAACAGAGATAACATTATGTTCTGCCTTCTGCTTAGAAATGGTGAATTTACAGCTCACAGCAACTTATATAGTCTCTGGTTTGTTTGATATCTAGTGTTGGCAAAAAATGTTGCACATTTACAGTCAGTCGTTAGCGTATTTAGCACGAATTAGCTCGGAGGGCTAACTTGGCTAGTTTATGTGCACACATTTTATTAGTAGTAGTTTACTAGTATTCTTTATGTATATTTATTCTTATTTATTTCCTCATGTGTTTTTGCTGCTGTGAAACTCAAATTTCCCCACAGGGATAAATAAAGAGCTATCTATCTATTTGCTCTATTACGTGAACATCGCCGTCACTGTGAACGTCCCACCAGACCCCTGTACAAAAATCTGGCAGTTCGATAAAGCTTTGCTCGATAGTAGTCTACAGAAGAAAAAAAAAGGAACGAATAATCAAATATCCGTATTAAGCAGCCAAATCCTAGAAAAAAGCGCTGCAACAAAGGCAGGACAGCCTCAGACACATGGCACAGCACTACGAAGGACAGCAGACTGTGAGAAAGAGAAAACGCTCACTCTTGTTGCTGTGAGGAGATGTGCTGTCCCCCAAAGGGCCTCTGCAATAGGACCACAGCCACAGACAGAGCATCAATAATAGATGCTCTCACACAGTTTATGACGATCTCAGCCTTTACGACAGGAATAGAGTTAAAAAAAAAAAAAGCAACTGGCAGAATGAAATTGTCCTTTTCACTTCTTATTTATCTTTTCCTCTTTCACTTCAAACATAAGGTCAGAAAGTGGCACTGCAGTCTGCTGCTTTTATCCGTTTCTACTTGAACATTTCACTCTTAAAACTCCGACTGCAGTGAAATTAACAAAGTTAGAAGCCAATAATGCTAATTAGCCCTTGAAAGACTACTCATTTGGGAGGCAAACAAAATGGGATGTATATATAGCATAGGGTGATATATAATAAACCGGATCCGTGGCTTCAAGCAGAATGTGGGAATCATAGTCACAATTCCCCGTGCGCTCTCTGGCTGCGTCTCTCAGCTCTCCTCCCTCTTCTCCTCGCAGACAACAGAGGCTGTCCCGGACGCTCCCGTGGCCTTACTGAGCATGTCTGAATCGTAGCGGGCCCAGCAGGCTTCCTGTGAAGCCCAATAAATGTTACAAACCCAGAGAGGCGCTGCGGAGATGAAGTAGAGAGGGAGTGTCAGAGGGGAGGGGAGAGGTTGTTTGAGGTTTCACACTCCTGCGTTCACCAAAGGAAGACAGAGCGCACGCTGCGTCTCTGTTTACTGTACGTTTAGGCCTGTTCCTTTCTCCCTTGAGATACGCATGTAAAACATCCGTTTGTCTGCATTGCATGTGTAGCGTCGCGCGGGGTACAGCAAGAGTTCAGTAGCACACTGAGCAGCGATACTACAGTCTGACATATTTTGTTTACCCCTCCTCCCTCTCTCCTCCTCCCGGCTGGAGACGTCTTCATTTTCAAGCACTCACGCATCTCTTAAAAGTCTGATGCATCTTTTCTTTGAAGACGAAACTCGGAGACGACTCCTGCGCCGCCGCAGCCGCATTTCTTACAACTTCAAACAGTCTGTGTGACAGACAGCGGTTGCCCTGTGCTCTCAGTGTGGCCCAGACTCTCCATTTATCCACAGTGCGTAATAAGCTAACAAGAGCATAAAAGGGACCTCCTATTTTTAATGGGGTATTTGAACATGTGCCGATGGTAGTTTGTTGGTTTTAGTGGTGCATGAAAACCACGTTAGACAGACGGAGCAGCATGACTGAGACCACAGCCTGTGGCTAGAGTGCCAATAAAAAGAAGCTATAAAGGGAAAGTCAAGCAGACGTCTTGTTAATAAAAGTCTTCCACTGGTGTCATTCGCGATTAATTTCCATCTCTTAAATGTTCAACAAGTTAGTGTTAATTAAACGATGCCCATGCATGAGGACACTAACGCAGAGGTATGCTCACGACAAACTACTTCATACAACATGTCATCAGACCGCATCAGTGTTTATCGTTCTGAACCGTCACACTCAAAAGCGGGGCAAAAAACGCCTGCCGCCACAGAGGGCGAGACACAATTTCGGGACAATCTTTCCTCTAAAGGCATTCATGGTGTTCAGGGCTCGACATTAACTTTTGGAGGCACTTGTCCTTTGGAAAAGTGAATTTACCTTTCACTTGTCTCTAGTTAATTTAATGAATTGAATTAGTTAGCCTGATAAAATCTGAAGTTATTCTACCCTCCTGTTTTATTTAAAGTGGGAGTTCCAAAGTTAAAATATCATCAAATAATCATCTTTGACCCGTCATAAACTTTCCCTTTACATTTCTCAAAACTGTGAAGTTTCAAAAATTGCAGAGAAAACAACGCTCACCCGGTTAAATGAGGTGCTGGAGCTGTAGACAAAAAAGTCAAAAATGCGACAAAAGGCATCCGCACGCTCACGTCTGTGCAAAAATGGAATTTAATTGAGCAGCAGGCTTTCGGTCAGAGACCTTCTTCAAGGCATTGACAAATGACAAGGTCTCTGACCGAAAGCCTGCTGCTCAATTAAATACCATTTTTGCACAGATGTGAGTGTGTGGGTGCCTTTCGTCTCAAAACTGTGAAGTACAATCATGAATATGTGTTTGGTCATAGTCAGGGTCATCAGGAACAGGAACCATTTGGAAATTTTGGCTAACTCATGAAGGAAAGGTTTTTATGTCAAAGAGGATTATTTGATGATATTTTAACTTTGGAGCTCCCTTTTTTAAAAACAGCACAGTAGAATAACTTCAAATGTTATTATACATGTATACATTTCATATAATGTGCAATATAATGTCGTTTACTTTACTTTAAATATAAGAAATTATTGCTGAAATGCACCTGTACCGTAACACCACGAATAGATAACTATCAAAATCCAAGCGGTGGCTGGCTTGACCAGGTTTTTGCAAATGATGGCTCACATGAGCGCGATCAGACAGACACAGTATTTTTTTTTGTTTATGACTTTTAATTTGTCTGACGGGGCAAGTACATTTCTCTTCCACTTGCCCTACAACAAACTCACTTGTCCTGAACAAGCAGACAAGTCTTAATGTCGAGCCCTGGGTGCTGCTCTTGTTTGTTCATGTGGAAAGTGGTGGAAAAAGCTGAAGAAGAATAAAAAGGAAAGCTTGAAAGAGAAGCGCAAATTCTTCCTACTTTCCCACTTTCGCACACTTGCAGTGTGAAGCAGGTAGAGCTGCACAATGAATCGAATATTAATCTTGATCACGATTTAGGATGAGCTAATGACGAGCTGAAAACGGGCGGCAGCGTGGTTAAGTTTTGCTTTCACTTTTCTATGCCCACATGACGGACTGACAGGCTGCAGGTTGTAGGGATGAGTTAGGAGGGTGTGTTTTTGTGTGGTGTGTTAAATGTTCTAAATAAATAACAAAATGTCCTAAATAGATAAAAAATGTTGAAATTGAGAAGTTTGGACTTATTTTTACAACTGAAATTTTATTATTACAGAGATAATAAAGTACCGAAAAAAGGTACCATTAGGTACTGGTACCGTATTCCAGGTACCAGTATTGGTTCAAATGTTAACGGTACCCAACCTTAGTCCAGAGTAGAAGAATAATATACAGAAAACAGACATAAAAATCAAAATGTCTAGAATCTGGATGGAGCAGAAGGCAAAGAGCTGGTCCATTTTGGGAACAATTTTATTTATATTTTGCTTTAAGAGATGCACTGAAGAACCTTATTTTAAGTCTTATTTTGGTGCAAAGATTTGACCATTAGCAGGAATGTAGCACAACATGGAAATCAATGAATAATCGTGATAAATAATCACAATCTCAATACTGATCAAAATAGCTTGTTAGATTGTTGGTTTCCGAACATTACAAAAAAATACCCAGAATTCGAGGGTTTCAAACACTGCCCCCCTGAATGTATGAAGTAATGTGCATGTGTACTGTGTGTGCGCGCAAAAAGAGCTGCATGCTGTATGTGTCTTTGTCAAGGTTTTTGTGCGTAGGCCTCAGTAAGCTGGACGACGATCAAAGTTTCTATGCAACATCACTCATTACTCCCCAAAAAGAAGCAGTCCCTTCCAACAGCAAAGAAATATGACATTTGTGATCATTCTCATGGGCTTTATCCTCTTTGGGAACCTTTGAAATTCAAACTAAAAGTGGGTTAATCCCATATGTTTTCTGGAGAGTATCTTGATTGCTAAGCCAACCACAGTTGTATCCCCATATTGGACACAAGGGAAAATCAGCTGCGGGTCATACATCTAAAAAACACAAGTCTGTTTGGCAGCCAGAACATCTTTCCTCCACTCTCTCTCTCTCTCTCTCTCTCTCTTTAAATAGCCACAGAAAAACAGATCTCTTTTAAAACTAACTCCCTTTTGATTATCTAACAAGGGTGATTCTTTTCTGCCGTTTTAGCATTCCAACCCCCGAGCATGAGCTGCGTTACTAACTGGTAGGTAATGTGAATTCAAACAGAGGCTGATGTCCATTTTACTCAGCAGGGAAGTGACACAGCCAGCAACATAAACAAACAAAATGAGACACAATTACTTCAGACAAACGCAGGGCGCTGCTGGACCCGGGACCAAAATCAACCTCATTATGTGTACACTTAGTTACCTGCTGCATAATGACTTTCACATACATTTGTATATTCTTTTATGGAGAAGAGTGTATATACAGTATTGTGGGGGTGAGTAAAGCGAGAGAATGATATATGCATAAATAATGTGTTGAAAAATGCACAGATGCAGCATTATTGGCATTGCCTTTAGTCTAGAAACAGAATACACTACTTTTCATTCACAGCCAGTACTGCAGACTCAGTGAGTCCCTCGCTTGAGATGAACAAGAGAATAAACAGAAGGTCAAAACGGGCTGAAGGACACGTAATGTATAGGCATGGTGTTGAGGGAGGACGAGAGAGCCGACGTCACAGAGGGACGTCAGCGGCCTCCTGCAAACTGATGAGGTTCAAAAAACATTTGCATACAACCGATGTACAACGAAGAAAGACAAATGATTACACCCTACATGTTTAGATTTTTAAGCATAGGAATGAAAACAACTTTTTTAAAAATTGAGCTTAAAAGTTCAGTTTTGACCTTGGAATATTAGCTCATTACAATATCACAATATCATACGATGGAAAGCTCCACAACAGCGACTAAATGAACTTTGTGAGTGACAAATTAACAAATTAACTTTAACGCTCAAGTTTTAAGCCAACATGGACTGAGCCAGTGTTTCATTCTCTCCTGCAGGATCCGTGTGGCCTCTCTTCCATTCATACAGATTTCCACTCGACTCAAAATTCAATCACAACCGTTTATTTCATATGAGGCGGGTTTAAGACGATGACTGACAGAGGACATTAAATATACTTGCTGTCTGATTATCCGTTGACGTAGACGTTGCGTACGTACACAATGAACGGACAAAACGGACGCAGGATACGGATAAAGGATTTAAAAGCAAGTATATCTCCGGCCTTATAATGTAGTTACAGAATGTCCGTCCAGTGCAACGCACCAAGTATGAAACTTGGTAGTGCTGATCAAATATGATTCAAGATTCTGTTAGTGTATTGTTTATTTCTTGCATAAAATGTTTTCAGAAACACATTTTACTGTACTTTGTAGCAGTAAATTGACAAAGTTTGCAATCAGGTCGCCATTGTGTTTCCTGTTTCAAAACAGACCGAGCGCCATCAACGCTGCTTGTGTCTCTCAGCACGCTCTGATTGGTCGTAGGTCACGTTCCCTTGCTCTGATTGGCTGTAGCTTTATTCAGAGGCATTTTGGCCTGCACTGATCGAAAATCAATTGAGAGATTCCAGACTCATTCGCCAAAAGCGACTTAGTCCGGCGATGCCAGGCTACAAAAACGGAGAAAATCTTTGATGGATTGAAGTAGTAGGGAGCTGCGACAGCAAAAAATATATCAAAACATCTGTTTACAAACTTTCACACAACTCATGCAGTATAAATATACTATTCTAGTACTATATACTAGTCTCCTGCTTGTGCAGGTGCGCAACTTTCTATGAACTCGTGAGACGAGTAGCGCGCCTGCACAAGCTTTATGTGTAAGCTTTCAAATAGTAAGGTTTTAGTGAAAATGCACGTGTTTGGGAAGTGCTGTGCATACGACTGGATAAATGAGACTTGGATTATACTGCACGAGTTGTGCGAGAGTCTGTAAACAGATGTTTTGATATAGTTTTTGGATTCTCCGTTCACCGTGGACGCATGCAAGAAAAATAAAGTTTTCTTCACGAATCCAATCTAACACCGGGAGAGTAACTGATGTACAAATGATCATTTTGAAGGGTAAAGTATTCCTTTACCAGTTTCCTTATAGATCCATAGTACACATATTATCTGGATGTATGGGGAAATACATATGTTATATATGTAGAATTGAAAAATAATGACTTGTGACCCAAAACAGTACAAATCAAAACTGAAAGTAAATTATATCTGAATGTATCCAAAAACCTGTTTAAGAAGGGAGAATACATGATTTGAGAGGTATACATGTGTTTAAGACACAAATGATAAAGACTTCTGCAAAAACTTGTTGAGTAAGAATGGAATCATGCTGCAGCACGCTCAGTAAGTACAAAATAAATATAAAAAGTGCCCTGTGGATTTTTCTTGCAAACAAAGGAATGTTTACATGTATCCTTGAGGCCAACGAATGTGTTGAATGCATTCTCTTACTCCTTTTAATCTCTTCAATAACAAATGTTCCAGTGACCACAAGAAAAGCAACCTCCTACATCATACTGATTTGACCTATTAGATCAGGCATGTCCAATGTCCGGCCCGGGGGGCCAAATGCGGCACAGATTTTAAATAGCAGCACGATCATACAGTTTGTAGACATGCACCAAGTAGGAACTACGCAGGCGGGACTGTTTCTTGTTTGGGTGCACGTACATGTATTAGTATGGCACTTAAAATAAAATCCTGAGAGTTCAAATGATGAAAAGGCAACAAAAAATGTAATCGAAAACAAAACAAAAATAAATAAATCCTGAGAGTACAATTGTGTTGTATGTGATTTTTAAATAACCCATATGATATTGTTGTTGATATTGTAATTGTTCTTATTTTGTATACTTGTACATATATTTATATTTATATTCTGTATGTATATTGCTGTCACTGGCACTTGAGCAATTCTGGAACAACAATTTCCTTCAAAATTAATAAAGTTGTATCTTATCTTATCTTATCTTATCTTATCTTATCTCATATGATGCAAGAAGCGGCTGACCCCCAGGTATTTTCACATTGTCTAATCTGGCCCTCATTCAAAAAAGTTTGGACAGCCCTGTATTAGATGCTCAGACCAGGTCAGCTCTTGAATTGCAGTAATGAGTGATGGCAATTAGGGAGCAATTCAGCCAAAGGCATACGAGCATGAAATATTTGTGGTGGCAAAAACGAGTTATTCAGGACTGATTGTTATTTCGATGGTGGTATGAATCAAGGCATCAAACAATACATCAACTGGATGAGAGCCACATACGAGAACAACTCTCCATTCAGCGGAGCAGGCAGACATGAATATCATATAAAGCACCTCTGTTTATCTCCCAGATAAGAGAATCAATCCTCCCGACCCGAAAAAAGCGTGCTCATTCCAAGTGATCGACATTTCATATCCAATAACAATCATCTCCTCCTCCGCCTGTGCGCCCTCTCCAACCTCGCTGTGGGCGGCCACTCCATTCCAACATGGCTGGCAGGCGGGTGGCTGTGTGTGATCGGGGAGCCATCTGTTAGCAGGCAGATTAGGTCTGCTTCCTCTGCTCTCCTGTCCAGGTCCAGGTCCGGCCTATAGCCAGCTTTGTAATCTGTGTACTGTGAACTAATGGGCTTTCTGAGTCCGGGGCCAGTGTACACCTGCGTCTCTTCTTATTTGCTCCGAGCGGATGGTAACTACTCCATGTCAGCGACTCCAGACGGAGATGACTAGACGTTCCTGAAATGGAAACGTGCCTTTGCATAAGCGAGCCATGTGACCCCAAAGAGAGGAGTACATGCAGAAAAATGAGAACTGATGGAGGGAAAAGAGGACAGAGAACCCATCTGAACTCTGCTGGTTTTATTTGCCCGAGTGAGTTTGCTTGTTTTTGTGTACGCCAATTTGTAATCTGGTCTCATTTGGGGGTGGAACGGTGGTGAAGTGGTTAGCACTGTTGCCTCACACTAAGACCCTGTTTAGACTTGTTCTTAAAATGTGTCCTGGGTGATTCGAACACAAGTGGACAGCTGAGACACATTGCTGTTTACACATGTGTCTGTCATGTGTCTCCAGCTGACCAGGATTTCAGTCGTGTCGGCGGCTGTCAATTACAGCTGGAGATATCGCCATCAGCAGAAACCAACACATTTCATCTGGCAAAAACATGGACAGAATGTTGAAATGTATCATTGTTCATTGCTTAAAGATACAAGTATGCATGTTTGTGTACAAATCTTCTTGCTTGTACAGACATATTTAGGAATTGTTCTCTGTGTGCTTGTCTCAAAAGATCCCTGATTTTTCGTTTCCACAACATCCTACTTGTACTAAATCATTTTCTCAAAAGAATGATCATTTATGCCTTGCACCTTTGTGCATCAAGCCATCCAAAAGCAGCACTTACAACAGCTTAAACTCCAATCTCTTTGACAAATCACTGCTGTGTTTGGGAGATGGTTGCGTACTTGACAGGCTATCTGGGAATACTGTGCCACAGCACGACTCGAGGTGATCAAAGGACTGAAATTCAAGCTTTAGGAATCTCTAGCAACTTCAAACCTTGAGCTGAAAATGAATTTGGACTGAAAATACTAAAGTAAAACTGAATCTTTTCTCTTTGTAAGTAACACAATTACAGCTGCTGGGGGTGCTCTTGTCATATCGAGATCAGACAAACAAGATCTTTTGTTTTTCAGCAGAGGAATGGATTGACAGCGAAGAGCAAGGATTACGCTGTGACATTCTTTGCTTCTAGCAGACAACTTCCTCCTCTGAACTCCTTCTAACCTTATCGGTCTTTTATTAGCTCAGCTCCGCTCGCAAACAAGGAGTCCCTGGATTAAACCCGTCCCCTGACTGCTCTGGGCTCTCCCTCTCGGCCCCACATCACAATAAAAGAGCAGAAGTCAAAGAGGTGACTTATAGGTCTGGCAAAGAATAGAAGCTAGGACGTGCTTGCCAGCTCTTTAATTACAGTAATGAGGCTCTGCAAACAATGTGCACTAGGAGAAGGAGGGTATGAGCACGAGGGGGGGGTGCTGGGAGGTCGATGATGTTGTGTTGTTGTTGCCTTTAGGGCTTATCTGGGCGGAAGTACAAGACAGAGCCAGGCGCTGCTCAAACATGGGGTCTAACAAAGCGTGGAGAGCAGGATGAAACACTCTGTGTAACTGATGCATGAAAATAACAGCACACATGTGCATGCATTGCAGGATTGTTTGCATGTGAGAGTGTGAGCGCTGCCTGTGTGTGCCAGTTTGATAAGGCGTTGTGGAAAGGGCACATGCGGTGGCTAACCAATAAATAAGCACGCAAAGGCTATTCTGGGCTCGTTAAGATGATCTGAGAGTTTTAACGTGTGTGTGTTGTGTGTGTGTGTGTGTGTGTGTGTGTGTGTGTGTGTAAGGTTTTGTGTGCTGTGATAATCACCTATTGACTGCTGCCTCTGGCTTATCAATCAACACTGCCTCGCTCAAATGTGGCTTACTGAGAGCATCGAAAATGTCATCAAGACTCATCAGCTGTGAGATGTTTGCAGGCCTGATGCAGTGTATTCTCCTTCTGCAAATACAGTAGTTACCAATGGCCCATTGCCTCCCTTAAAGGTATATTTCCATGGTTAAAGTTGGGGTACTCGCAGGAGGAGTTCTGCTACATGTCCCAATCTGGACAGAACCTGACACAGTATTGGGTTTTGGGCAGGTTTTGGGTAATTTTGTTGTGTTCTTTCAATGTAATTCTCTAAGACATTTCTCAATGCCCAGTGGGAAGACGGGAAGACAATCACACGCCAGACTCACACAGGAGACCGGAGTTCGAGTCTGTTGTATCACGTGACCGTCACATGTATTTAAAATGGAACATGGAAGTACGGATTTGAATGCCAATTTCCATGTTTTTCTTACTAACCATACCAAGTCGTTTTGTTGCCTAAACCTAACTAAGTATATTTGTAGCCTAAATCTGCCGAATTAGTCCCATTTCACGTTAATCACAACGTTAATGACGTGTCTATCACGCGACCGGAACATGTATTTAAACCGGAAGTAGGAATTTTAATGTGATTTTATGCAATCCCAGTGTTTTGTTTTACTAACCATACCAAGTGATTTTGTTGCCTAAACCTAACAAAGTGTTGTTGTTGTCTAAACCTACCGAATTCTTCCCATTTCACATTAATCACGACGTTAATGACGTGTCTGTCATGCGACCAGGTCATGTATTTAAAACGGGACACATGTTTGTATGATAATTACGATCTGCTCTGCTATACTTTTTGTATGATATTATACGAACGGTTTATGAGAATGCGTTGCAATGAAGCCAATGTGTTGCATTTCCCTGGCAAGCTAATAGTCAGCATTGGGAAAATCGGGTTAAAGTTAGATAATAAAAAGTAACTTTGGGTCTTGGGTCTGGTTTAGATCAGGTTGTGTCCTAAAGATGTTGGAAAAGGGTTAGGTTGAGTTCTCAGTTTCACATGACTCACAAAAGACAGATTACATGAAAAAGATGAAACTGTCAAACTAGGCAGTGCTCTTCAAATATGAATCAAAATCCTGTTACTGTATTGCCTATTTCCCATTTATGTGTACTGTTTAGCTGTAATTTGAGCAAGTTTGTGACCAGGCTACCATTTTTTTTCTTGCTTGAAAAAGGCCAAGCACCGCCCCAACTTGGAGTTCTTACTGGTTGTAGGTCTATCCAATTGCATCCAGAGGCATTTTGTTCTGCGCCGTTGATAAACCGAGATATTGTCATACAGGACGGATCTCCCCCGCAGCTACAAAAGACATTATATGACCTGTACAGTAGAACTGTATTGTACTGTACTACAGTATGTGAAAAATTGCAAGGAGTTCATTTTTAACTCCAGCTGTCCTTGGCATTAAGGAACTGTTGATAACCAGGGTGGGAAAATACAGGAACCCAAGCCTGCAGCAAAATAATGAATTGCAAATTCACACTGCAGCTGGCTGGCCTGGCCACCAAATCA
Organism: Heterobranchus longifilis; assembly: GCA_028570985.1. Lineage (NCBI taxonomy): Eukaryota > Metazoa > Chordata > Actinopteri > Siluriformes > Clariidae > Heterobranchus > Heterobranchus longifilis. The sequence goes on along the minus strand of JAOVVB010236404.1, from coordinate 4,558 downwards.
GACGCTTTGGCAGGTGAGCAACTGTCATCCTGTGGTCCTTTTCTATTCCAAAAATATGTTTGACTTGAAAAAGAATAGTGTCTCCTGCTGGATAGTGAAATAAATTTGTCACTTTAGCCTGAGGATAAAAATAATTATTTTCCTTTTCTGTATATAACAATGACACCTTTTTCTCCTACGAACGGAAAAATTATATTTCAGCATTCTAAAGTCAATATTCTAGGTTTCAGTGCCTTGAGGCCTGAAAGTGAAACCCATTAAAGCAGCTCCTCACTTCTATTTGCATAATGTAGCAGCAGAATCAAGGTTACAAAAGTAGCATTTGCTGACAATGGATTCTAAATGTTAAAGTATGCAGTTATTTAACTAGTAGAAGCACACTTTGCTTTGAAAAAGAAGAAAAAAGTGATTCAGGTTTCTCAATAATTTAGCAAATCTAGATTTAGAATGTTTCTTTGCTGTTTCTATGTACTAGATATACTGATACTAATGCAAACTCATAACCATATCTGTTTCCATGCCATGAGCAATGACAGGGGGTCCTCTCATAGAAAAGCATATAAACAGAACACCACTTTTTGTGTGTTTCGTGTCATGTAGTGCCTTTAGCATGTCATTTTTATGCCCCGTTCTCATTCTCAACATGTCACATAAGGATGCTTCAGGAAGCTATGACTTCACTTTTCCACGTCAAGCTATGACGCTTCACGACGGTCGTGGTTTTAAACACGTGGTTAATGTTGTGAATTCAAACAAAACGTATGTTTAGGCAACAAAACTAGGTGGTTACATTTAGGAAAATCATCCTGGTTTGGGAGGTTAAGTTACTGCTAATACAAACCAGGCATTTTCTGCTGCTGCACCTTCACATTAAAAGCATTTAACTGGCGAAACACGAGTGGACCTTTATTATGAAGGAGTCACAGGAAATGCAATGTGTTTATCAGTGAGCTTCACACAGACGACACCGACGGCTATCTTGTGTATATGCAAAACAAAACAATGGACATTTTTGGCATTTTTTTGATCATTTTTGGCATTTTTGGACAGCGGATCAGAGAGTAATGGAACAAGAAGGAGCAGAAACAGTGAGCTGTTAGATAAAGATCTGCAGGAGACAGACTGCACAACAACTTCTCAACTGGGTAACGTTAAAGTTAACTTTGACTTTGTGTCGCCAAATCAGCCAGGACTGAAATCTTAAGGATTGTTATCTAAGTTGTACAGTATAGTTATACTATTTTATTTGTTTATTTTGTAACATATAGGTATGTAGATATTTTAAAAGACATGTTTATATACAAGTAGTTATGTCTCTTGTTGTATTGATTTGCACTTTTATGCATAATGTGCAAAAATAGATATTTGAATAGGTTCGAGCCGATGTGTTATTTTAGAACGAATAATCGAACGTCATTTTTGGCCAATTTTGACATCCCTACTCCTTATCTGCAGCAACTGTTTGCTAACAAGTTCTGCATATCATCACAACAATGTTGTGTTGATAACTTTCTTCCACTGCTGACCAAATGGTCACATTTAAATGTATGAATTAATTATAAAAAGGAATAATAAAGTATATTGTTGAAGCCATTGTAAAATAATCCTAAGACGCAGTTCCTCTCATGACCACTAGATGCTGGTGAGACCCAGCTACTCAAATTCAGTGCATTTGTTTTTGTTGGGGTATCAGCAACTTGATGTTACATCCATGTTGTCCTACACTCTGTGGAAGTTAGTGTGACAGATCCAGTACAATGGTCTGCTTCATCATTTCACCTTTTTTCATCCTTTTTTCAGCCAGTTATGAATAAAACAAATGCAGCATTTAATAGGCATAGACCGATTAATCGGGCCGATTAATGACGTTTTGAGATAATCAGCGTCGGGCGATTATCTCAGATCACAAGGCTGATTAAAATGCTGTTTTTTCTCGAAACATTCCAACTTTTTTTCTGGAAAAATTACGACTTTTTCTTGAAACAGTACAAGTTTTTTATCAAAACATTCCAATTTTTTTCTGGAAAAAATACAACTTTTACAGCTGTGCACTAACATTGTTTTTATTCATGTACGTTTATATATTTCGGAAACAAAGAGATGCTGCTATCTGCTGAATAAGTGTTAAATAAATGTTCGTTTAAGTTCAGCAATTTTAAATTGTTGTAGGTTATTTTATCAGATGCAAAAAAAAACAACCCAAAAAACAAAACCGGTATTATAAATCGGCCATCAGCCGCCCTGCTCTCTAAATATTGGTATCGGCATCGACCGTTGAAAAAATCGGTCGACCACTAGCATTTAATATAGAAATGCTGCGGAGCGACAGTACAAAGAGACAAACACAAACATCAACATTACAGTATATGCGTAAACCTGATCAGAGGGAATTATTTCAGTGCAACACATCTATATTTACAGATAAGCTCGCACTGAGGTCAACCAAGGGCAATATTTTTCAGGATGGTCCAACTGTCTGTGGGTCAGGAGAGAGAGGGGCGGCTCACAGCTGGTGGTCCTGCATTTAAGCCCAGTTATAACCGCTGACTCGTGTTTCTGGAGGATTTCATTGCACCCCTCTAAAAAAGCCTCCGCACGGCTGTCTGGGCCAATCAGTCACTTGGCTTTCAGACTAGGTCTTTCGGTGGGATCGAAAATAAAGAGGAGCATGAGGTGTAATGGCACGCTGGAGAGCTGGATTTAATCCCAGGAAGTCTTTCCCTCTCTGTGCTGGTATCATGCTAAATATAGGTGGGCTGGGGATCTAACATACTGTAAGCCTAGATACTGGGTTCAATCTTTGTCCAGGTCATGCAGTGCACAGCGTGTGCAAAATTAATAGTGGTCGACCAATATGGGTTTTTCAACGAGAGCAGGGCGGCTGATGGCTGGTTTATAGTGCCAGTTTAGTTTTTTGGGTTTTTTTTTTTTTGTATCTGATAAAATAGCATCTGAATAAATAACAGTTATTCAGCAGATAGCAGCATGTCTTTGTTTGTGAAATATATAAACGTACATAAATAAAAACAACGTTAGTGCACAGGACCACCAAGCAGCATCTCTTTGTTTCTGCTGCTTTTTCAGTCCACATGTTTCCAGAAAAGTCACAAATGACAAAATGTTCTGAAAAATGTTGACAGAAAAAAGTCGTAATGTTTCGAGGAAAGAGTCAGAATTCTTCCAGAAAAATATTTGTAATCTTTCGAGAAAAAAAGGCGTCGTATTTTAACGTGTGATGTTGTAATTTTTCAATTAAAAAAAAGTAGGAATGTTTACAGAAAAAAGTTCTAATTTTTCAATAATGTTTTGAGAAAAAAAGTCAGAATTTTTCCAGAATTTTTTTAAAAATGTTTTGAGAAAAAAAGTCTTGTGATCTGAGATAATCGGCTGACCGATGACTCGGTCTGTCCCTGATTTTAACTAATTAGAAAACAGTGGGAGGGCCACCAGGCAGCCGATGGAGGGCCAGAGAAGTTGAGTGTCAGCGAGCTACAGAGTTTCAGGCTCAGCCTACCAGTAGTAGGTCCATGGTGGCCAGACTGCAGAGCTCCTGGCAGATACTGGGGGCACTGGTCTGCAGCAGGGCGGCCACCAGCCTGGCCACGTGAAGGCGGGCGTTCCCCAGTGGCTGCTCTAGAACGCCAACGGTCGTCAATATTGCACTTTTCTGTAAAGTGGATGATAAAAACACAATGTTGTCTCAATACCAATACACAAGAAGTTTCAACAGCATAACTGTACTGCACCATCAGCATCGGCTACTGCGGTATTTTTAAATAGATTTTTAAATAAAATAAAATGTGCTGGCTAAAGCCGCTACCTGTCATCCTGAAAATAATAATGATGGGATTAACTCGGACGAAAAGAGAGAAGGACGTAGCCACCGTGACGTCACTCATTGGTTTGTGGACGTTTTGAAGCCTCCAGTTTGGCATTTTTGGCCGTCGCCATCTTAATTTTTTTGAAGCCAGGATTGGCCATATTTGGACGAGAGGGTGGAGCTGAGGAGGCGCGCTAAGCCAGTGATGTTTCAGTGGTGCGGAAGATAAACGAGGGAAACTTTGCTGATTTTCAACCGGCTGGCGCTCGTCGTACGCCGATTTTTTTACAGGCGGGTGAGCAAGCTTGGTTAGCATAGTTAGCAAGGTGCAACCAAACACTGAACAAGACATTTTTAGGTGACTAAAATGTTACAATTAACTTTCATTAAATGAAAACACACAGTTCTAAGACGAAACACGGACAACACCTGAAATCAAGTTCACGGTTATTTTAATGTGCACAGCGCCATGGATACGCATTACTGAGCCTCTATTATGATTGACAGGTCGCCATGGTAGCCCCGCCCTAAAGCATCCCCTGCTTTATCATGTATCTGACTCTAAATGGGACCAGAATTTACTAAATGAACATCATGCTGCACTGAAGAAGACTTGAAACTCAAATGTTTACTGAGGAAATAAATCCGGTGAGAAGTCGGATCATTTTCTCATAGACTTCTATACAACCGGACTTCTTTTTGGAGCCAGTGGAGTCGCCCCCTGCTGCTCATTAGAAA
>JAOVVB010236397.1:0-23086 GCA_028570985.1 Heterobranchus longifilis | reverse complement strand
CAGCTTTGCATTTGAAGTACAAATAGCGTATGGACGTGTTACTTAGCTGGTTTATCTGATTCAGGAGATGGACATTTGTAAGAGAGAGGATGGAGAATAGTTTCCCTCCTGCTGCTGCTGTAGACTGTCCTGCTGTTTCCTGTGTGCTCTGCTGGCCATCCATCACCCTGCTCCCCTGCTTTGTGAGTACTGATAAACTTGCACATGCTTTTTTTTCTTTGTTTGTGTATACAAGTGAAACGAATATTAGAGTTGCATGCCTGCAACAGGGGTTTGTTTACATTTTGTTGTGTGTGAGAGGATGGGCCCACAGTTTTGTTGATGTTATGCACTAGCCTAATTAGAAATAACAAATAGGCTACAGATTTAAGAGACTTAGATATGACAAAATACATGAATAATTATTTTTGTGTTTATTCATATTGGGTACTATTTTTATTTGCAGACTTAAACTGATATTGTTTCTTGGGCAAATACCTAACTAAATTTGGTCTCAATGCATTTAAATCATACCTCATTATTATTATTATTATTATTATTATTATTATTATTATTATTATTATTATTATTATATTTCATTAAATGTAATTCATGTTTTGGTAATACTCTTTCAGAGGGTAAATACAATTAAGGCGTAAGAGTAAAACCAAGTATGCCGTTATTATACTTCCTTAAACTTATTGGATGCACCGCCAGTTATTTTAAATTTCAGAAAAAGGGAACAAAGGTTGTAAGAAAGATAATAATTTATAAGTACAGGTAACAGCACCATTCATTTTGAACAAAGTACCTAGGACCCCGCCGATAGTATTACTACACACACACACACCTAGCTACATGGGACGGGTGTTGCATATAATAAAATGTACCAGGTTTTTTTTTTTTAAAGAAAATACATTATCATAGACATTTGGCAGTCGGGCAGCTTAGCACAAAGAAGAGGGGGAAAGAGTCAGCCCGGCTCAGTTCAACGGTAATAAAAATCTGTCTCCCAGTATCTCTCAGTAAAAAAACAATAAGCATGGTTCCTAAACTATTCCTTTAAACATTTTAACAAATATTGTAGCAATCTATAAATGATAAGAAATGACACATAACTAAAGTGTTTTTGTAAAAGCTACAGACCTGTGTGCTCGTATTTGTGTCGGAGCAGAGAGCTGCTCTTCTGAAAGGTTTTTTCACAAATGTCACAAGCGTAAAGCCCCTCGTCTGTCTTCTTCAGTCTTTTCCTCCCCGGTCCTCCGTCTCCCTCCAGTCCGTCCTCCATGAGAGAGAGGTAGTCTAGAGCTCCACGGCTTAACACCTCACCCTACAGAGAAAACATGAAAATATTTAGATTTATCTTATTCTAATTCTGCACATTCTCACAGCAATGCATTACAATATAATCATATTTTAAATTTCTGCAGTAATTTTGATGTTCTTCAGCAAATATTAGGGCTGGGTGTTGGTACTCGATGCCTTTTAAAGTATCAACCGAAATAACTCAGTACCAAGTAGTATCGAAACTTCTCCAGTCAAACGATACCTGCATTTGATCCTTTTTTACCCAGATCAATTACCACAAGTGTTCTTTGATTTAATGCAACGTGTGATTGGCCCAATAACACAGTAGCTATAACCCATACAGTGGTGAAGTCAAGTGCAGTGTATTAGTTGTGCTGAGATACCACCAAAACGTTCGAAAGTTATTAGAAAAAAAGGTATCTAATGAAGTATTCTATTGGTATCGGTATCACTTTAAGGGTACTGGTATTGGTACTGATATCAGAATTTTTTTAATCAATAGCCAGCCCTATGAAATCCACATAATTCTTTAAAACAAACCTGAAAGAGAAGGCTTACTCACCATGAGAGCTTGTCTCTCCTGGTGAATCTTTTTCAGCGCCTCTGCGTCTGCCTCCATCATGTAAGCCATCGGAGAGAGAAACCCGGGGCTATTAGGCTGACTGAAGGGCATCGCCGTGATGCCGTCATGTCCTGAAAGCCCTAAACCAGACTGGTTGAAGAGAGGAAATCCATTATATAAGGAACCTGGAAACATAGGAGCTCCGGGCCCGCTGTAGACCGGGTGGTGGTGAAGGGGGAGATGTGAAGTTGGACTTGGTCTCCTGAGTTGCTGGCTCCCACGCTCTCTCCTCTCTCCTCTGGCTGAGTTACCGTTTACAGTTTTATTTCTCCCCTCTTGGTCTGAGAGCTGCTTTGGCAGGGAGAGGTCCAGAGGCTCGTTCTGTGCAGACCAGGGACTGCCAGTCTGGTTCTGAGGGGAGGTCAGTTCAGGAGGACAGCTGGTGAGGTCCAGGCAGACCGGAGAGCTGAATCCTGAAGAGGGAACCCTCCTTCTGACTCGAGGCGATGACAGCTCTGGGGAGTGGTTGATTGGTTGGTTTGGGCTTCCCTTTTCCTGACCGGACCAGAACGCTCGTGAGGACTGCAGGGCATCATGGGGGGGCTGTGGGGGAGAGTGCATTGCCACCAAAAGCTGCTGCGGTACAGAGTGCCAGCTGGGCTTCTGTAAGGGCGATTTGTCTCCGTGAGAGAGGCCGTTGGTTACCTCGCTCTGTTTGCTGTTCTCCAGTTGGAGAGCAGATCTGGGGAAGAATAAAGGTGACAACGGGTGGTCTTTGCTCCGAAGACCCTCGGGCACCTCCGCTGCCTCTCGGTTCATCTTACAGAGGTAACGCTCGTGCTGCAGGAGCACCGCCACGTTGGGGAAAAGCTGGGAGCACCAACGACACGTCACCCCGAGCACACCTCTCTCCCCTTCACCTGACCTCACTGCCTCTCTCCTCCTGTCGGGCGACACCTTCCTGTCAGGCCCTCCTCCGTTGTAAATCACCTTCCTGTCCTCCATTGCACCTCCTCCTCCTCCTCTGTCCATATCCTCATCTTTCTTCACCTCCCTGTGAAGCATCTCCTGCAGCATCTGTTCAAACTTGGTCCCGGAGTGCAGATAAGGCAGCAAGGTGGTCCCTTTTAGTAGACTGGCCCTCAGAGAGAGCTCCGCCGAGGGGTCCCAAAGCCGGGCCAGGTCTGACGCTCGGGGGAAGCCTGTGGGGTTGTGGTTGGGGTCCTGCAGTGAAAGGTGGTGAGGATCCTCCGGGACTCCACCGAGAGGCCCGGTATGATCTTGGGTCTGTGAAGCCAACGGAGAGCCCTTGTCCGAACTGTTTCTCCCCATGCCTGCAGAGGGAGATGTTGGAAATGAGTGGTGGTAGGAGCTTTGGCTATGTCCATTAAATGCGCCGCTGGCTCCTCCTGTGTTTCCCCCTCCACTGTTTCCTCCACCACTGAGGCACTTTTTGCTGCTTAAGTGGGAGCTGTAGGAGCCAGAGTGAGAGAAACGTTTCTTGCAGTTGGAGCACTCGTATGGTTTCTCACCTAAAGGGTGACACACAGGCAGGATATATTACTCAAAAGATGCAGAGAGCAGGGTGAAAATACCGTCAACAGGTTTTCATAATTATCTTGTCCTGTTATGGATTATTTTGAAGGTGAACTTCTGTATTTTTCAACCTGGACCCTATTTTCCCATGTTTTTGTGTCTACAGTAAGTGACTAATGGCAGCCCAGTCAGCAGAATACAATGTTGGCATTGTGCGTTTCTGCAAACCACAGATATGTTACATTTATATGTTTCATACACATCATATCAACATTTTTAAAGTGACGTAGTTCAGACCACATGTATATGAGCTGAGTTTCTCATCAGGGGGTGGAGGATGGAGGACGGAGGATGGAGGATGGCGTGTAACAGAGGCGAGAGGCTGCCAAGCAGCAGACCACTGTTCGAGACCAACAAAACCGGGTGTTTTTAAATGAGAGGTCGGGACAAACGAGTTATGTTAACTTAACCGTTGATTGTTATTATTTACGTTGATTACGTAACTTGCGTAATTTACAGAACAAACGTCACCACAATGTTTTTCCTAAACTTAACCACCTAGTTTTGTTCCCCAAACACAAGTTTTGTTTGAATTCACAAAACTGCAACTGTAGTGAAGCGTCATAATTTGGCGCATAAAAGCGGGGTCCTGAAAGTGTAGTGACGTCCTATTAATGTGCTTTCCCCTGAGATCACATTAATATCCACTACATAGGAAACATACAAATGTAACATATCCGTGGTTTGCAGAAACATACAATGCCAACATTTATTCTTGTGATTGAGTTGCTAATGGGAATACTTTTTTTTTTAAATTGGTCCAGTACTGAGCGAGACCGCTGCAGGCGACAGCCGCAAACTGGGCTGCAATGTAATCACATGAGGCGATTTCGCATCGTCAGTGTACCCTCCACTAAAAGTCCTTGTTTTTGCCACTGACAGACTCAGACTGTTATTATACATGTCTAACAACATTATGGAAAGATGGAGAAGTCTCGTTCTGAAACCCTGCGAGGTGACTTGTTGCCGGAAGACAACGGTGGAAACTTTAGTGAGAGAGTTGGAGAGAGAGGAGTGCCGGGGAGAGTTTGTTGTGTTGGAGTACAGAAAGTGCAGCTTAGTGTTTTCATGGCTGAATATTTAGATGATTTCGACAATGTGGATGAGGTCTTTGAATTTGATGGTTGCCCGTACTTATTTAATCCTGAGTATACGGAAGAAGAGCTCCTAGAAATGGAAGAGCAGAAGAGAGACAGAGAGAGGGCGAGAAAGAGAGGGAGAGGGAGGGAGGGGCAGCAGGCAGAGGAGGGTGAGCCAGCTGCTGCAAGGCTGCAAAGCTCGGGAGACTAAAAGTGTTCCTGTGGGTGCTGTGACCCTGTTATATCCCCACAGAGGAAGAATGTCCATGTTGTAAAGAGCAGGAACTGTTGCTATTCAGATTTCACAACGAGACTTCTCCCTGAGCAAGACTTGGTTAGTATGAAGGACCACAAGAGTCACAGAAATAGTACTACGGCATTTAATAAATTAATAACTAATGCCTATATTAATTTTATAATTAGTTATTAATTTATGACTCTTGTGGTCCTCCATAGGTTAGACACAATAACAAGCAGACTGAATCAAGTGAGAGGTAAAGAATTTTTTTTTATTTCTCTGTAGGGACCTTTCCATAATGTTGTCAGACTCTTATAATAACAAGTCGAGCCTGTCACTAGCACTTTTAGTGTAATTGCCCTTGCACCTCAGTCGCAGCTACCAGCTGCAGCTCTCTCCCTCGATACTGGACCAATTCCAAAAAAATCTTGTTCCCATTAGGCACTTAAGATTAGACATGAAAACATGGGGAAATAGGGTCGAGCTTGAAAAAATACAGAAGTTCCCCTTTAACTTGTTTCCCGTCAACACATCAAATTAGGTATAATTTCATGCCATATATCAGTGACATGATAAGTAAGGGTTAGTGATACAGTGGAAACAATAGCAAATTGATGGGTGATGTTATTTTGTCTCACCGCTGTGGATGCGGAGATGCTCTTTGAGGTGGTGTTTGTACTTGAACGCTTTCCCACACTGCAGACATTTGAACTTCCTGGTCTCGATGCCTTGATCCAAAGTGATGACACTCTAGGATGACAGGACTTTTTAAATTAGTTTTATAATACAACACATGTAGGGATGACTTTCAGGGTGTGGAAGAAGTATGATCAACACAAAGTTTCAAATAACTTTGTAACACTAAATATCATAGAATATAGTTGTGACAATATGGCCTCATTGCAGTTATAAAAGTTCCTCCTGCTGTCCGTGTGTGTCTCACCTTGTCCTGCACTTGGTTATGAAGCGCCAGGTGCCGCTCCATCTGTGCCCTAAGGGTGGCAGTGTATCCACAGAGCGGACAGACCATGTGGCCCCCCTCCCTCTCCTGACAGTATTTGATGTGGTCCCTCAGAGAGGCTCCTCGCTGATACATCCTGTGGCAGAATGGACAGGCCTGCTGGCTCCTCCCTGCATCTAGAGTCCACAGAGAGAGGAGGGGGGGGGGTGACTTTTTTAAACAGACCACCATGGAAATGTTGGTGTATTTATTAAATATATCCGTCCATTCATACATCCATTCTCTAAACCACTTATTCTGTTCAAGGTTGCAGGAGCCTATCCCAGCATGTACTGAGCAAGATATTAAATTATCTTTAATTTTGCATACTTGCCTGAAAATATTGGAATGTGACTGTGTTGTAATTGTAGCTATTTGTGTTGACAGTTATACTGTATATGGAATATTGTTTGAACCTAATTAGGTAAAGGTAAAAGTATTTTCTATGCGTGTATTATGATATTTAACTTAATAATAAGTCTATTAAACTATGCCACAACCTTTTATATAAACTTGGTATATTTAGTTTATTTTATTTTATATGGACATCACATTAGCATTAGAATGTAACCAGTGTTGTGCTAGTTACTGACAAAATAGTAATTAGTTACAGTTACTAGTTCCCCCTTTAAAAAAAACCAAATGGAATTACTTTACTAGTTACTTCCACCAAAAAGTAATGCGTTACTGTGATGAGTAACTTATTAAGTATCTATCTCCGCTGAGAGCGTGTGAGCGTGCGTGTGTGTGTGTGTGTGTGTGTGTGTGTGCATGCATGCAGGCTGTCTGCAGCTATATTCTACTGGACCCATCAGCCTAATACTTTTTGTGCACATTCATGTCTGTATGCTCAAGTTGCGGTGGTCATTTAAAACATTCAATAATGTCCGCCAGCTGCTGAAATGCCTTTGTTGGTTAACTCATCATTAACTCATCACTCTTTACTGCCTGACGCGCGGGTTGACCCGAGTTCCTGTAAGCTTACTGCTAAAAAATATCAGCGGTTGTTAATAACTTACAGAAACATTGCATGTAATAGTCACACACACACACACACACACACGTGTGGCTTATGTCTGGTGGAGATAATAACGAAGTAACGAGCCTTTCAGTAACGGTAATTTAGTTACTTAATTTAAAAAATAATGTGCAGGGAAGGAGCATGACCATGTAGACATTAAAAAATAAGCTTTAGGTTAGAATAGCTCTTAAAGCTTTCAGAGCTGAACATATTGTGTTTTCCCAAGTTTTTTGTCCGTATTTGTTGTTGTCTGGTCATACAGTGATATGACGGGTTTTAAAGCTGACTGTGAGGCTTGTGACCTGGTGGTGATGCAGGATGATCATCATACATGTAGAGCTGTGCTGAATGGCAGATACTTTCTGATGAGTCTGAAGCAGTTGAGATTTGTTGTGATATAAAAACCACAAGCAAAATATTAAAAATGTGGGACACCGTGATACTGTCACATGCATGAATTGCTTGAACGCTTAATGTCGAAGGCCCTTTGTTGAACCATTAGCGGTTGATCAACTGATGTGTGAAAAGCGCTTTCCTTTCCATTTTCTCAGAATATCATGAGCATTTACAATCTGATCAACATGCTGCCTGGCTCAAGAGCAGTGATTTCACATTAGTTTGTATTGCGTATCATTGCATACCTGCTCCCTCTGGTGAGCGGTGCTGAGCTCCCGGTGACCAGATGGCAGGCGGCAGCTCATCGTGTCTGCTGCCCGGGCGGTACACCGCTGCCGTGCCATTGTGGTTCAGATGGTCCAGGAGACTGGCTGAGGTAGAGGCCTTCCTCAACTGGGCCAGAAATTCATAGTGGGCCAGGTCCTCCAAGGCATGCTGGGAGTCTGAGTTCTTACCTGGAAACAGAGAAAACGATACAGAGGAACTGTAATATCCATCATAAGAAATATGATGAGGTTAGTTCTTACATGTCTGGCATTTTGTAAAATGTTATACATAAGTCTGATACATGCACACACTCTGCCTTAATTATTAGTGACGTTTGCAGGAAAATATTTGTATTATGTTGTAAGTGTTGTTGATGTTGTAAGTACTATTATTTTCCTGCAACTGGTATTTTGAATTTCCTTTGGAGGAAGTGTTCTCTAAGGACAAATCTGAAGACAAAATCAGTCAAAAGTGAGTTTTTCTTATCATACTATATCTAGTCTTTGGGCACATGCGACTGCTGTTTTAGATTCAGATTTCCTTTGCTTGTTATTTCTTATGCACTTCCAACAAATTAACGTTTCCCCTAAAAACACATCATAGGACAAAAAACAGTGCAAGTCGATAAATAAGAAGATAAATAAATACAATTGTCTAAGACAGTCATGATTTAAACTACAAGGAGCACAATCAGTCTATAAACTCATAACAAGTTGAATGAATCATGAACATATCATTTTTCAAAAATCCAGACTTTAACTTTTGATGAAAGTGTGATTTTTCATGTGATCTAAAAATGTCAAAGTTGCACTTTTAGGTACTACAGATTAAGTTTTTTTGACAGTGACCACGTACATGTCAACACTTCTTTCAAAACACTAATCTGATGCATTATACAGAGATATAACTAAAATGTGGTGGCATTTTCCTTATCGTTTTAAATATAGTCTTTGGGTGCAAATGAGGTAAAAGTCTCACAGAAATAAAAATCCTGGCAGAGAAGGTAGCATAAAAGCTGAGAATAAATACAACACACGCAACAAAAACAAGGTAAGAAATGTGTCACACGCTGTGCATAAGACCATAAATAACATCCTGTTATTATGCAGATTAATATATGGCATTCACATGACCTCTCCTTTTGAATTTTGAATGTTTAAAGCTGCAGTGCGGTCCAACCACTGCTGCTGTTACATGTGTTAAATGAGATTATTGGGAAAGAGTTTGCTCTCTGCCTGTGTGATGTTCATATATCCGTGTGTGTGCAGAGGGAGAGGGGCTGGATTGTAAAGTGACGCTGTGCAATCGAATCTAATGAAAGTAAATTGTTTACTTGAAGACAGACAGATAAAACAATGTATTCAGGGAACGAGTTGGCCAGATATGAAACTAGATTTGAAGAATTTTTTTTTCTCGTTGGTGTCCTTGAGTGCAGTGACAGGCAGACGGAGAGAGAAAGCCACGTGAAGAAGAGAGGGCGCCTCCTATCATGAATCAAGACAGTCAGCTTACAGCGACTTTGAGGAAGATTTTTCAAATGTTTGCAGATGTTGGCATATTTCGAGCTGTTTTTTTATGTGGCGAAGGGAAGAGCCTGTGCGGTTGAGTGTTGTAAAAACTCAGCTTTGCCTTCATCAGGCGAGGCCAAATCACACGAGGCGAGGGAGCTAAGTGATTGTTAGCTTTGAGCCTTTGATCTCTCCTAAATAAAAGGGAAAGCCTCGCGTCGCGCAGTGCTGATTTCAGTACCGTAACGTCACCTCTTTGATGCATGGAAATATTGTGACATTGTGTGGGATGAGTTCTTTTGTCATGCTTTCAGAAGGCAGCCTTTTCAAAGAGAAGAGTGAGAAAAAAGGAACAGCTTGTAGGGAAGGCATGGTTTCACAAGGAGCTGATATGAAGGTGTATCTAGAGGGCTCGGAGAGGCATCATGAGGCTGCCGCTGTCTTGCATCAGAAAAAAACACTGCAAACTTGTTTACACGTAGAGTGGCGTCCCACACAGCAGACTCATACAGTACATGCATCACATTTTACACTTTACACACTTTCTTGGCCGGGCCTTTATTTTTTTTTAGAAAACAAAGGATTAAAATATGAAATGTTTTTGTATACTTTAATTTAAAACAGTGGTTCCCAACCTTTTTCCTTAAAGGACCCTTTTCTATCATTGAGTAAACTGACCACACCTGACTGAGTGACATATTTTACAGCTATTTCATATTATATTCAATGCATAACAATAACAGTACAGAACAACTGATAAACTGTACAATTAACCCAAACAGTGAACACAATAACTGCAGGAAGTTTGTGTAAAACGAAGCATTTGGATGAATTTTGAGCAGATTATTTCCTGTGAATATTCCATCAGAGATGAGGGTTTTTTTTATGAACTTTTAAGACAATTGTCTGTATTATGTGAGGATTAAAAAAAAAAAGTTTATATCTTAATAATCAAAACTCAACAATATTACAATAACTAAATCTCCCAAATAACAATTTCATTTAGTTTTGAGACATAGTATATATAATAGATAGATGATAGATGTACAGCTATTTTTGAATTAATGTTTTTATACAGTGGCATAGTGTGTACAGGTTATCCTTGCATTTTTTTTTTTTTTTTTGTAGTTTTTAAATTTTGTTTTTAAACCCAGGGACTTTTTTTTGATCATCATTGCAATATCAACTTGCAATAAACACATTCACACTCAGGTATTTTTTTTAGTTAGTTGAAAGAGTGCATCGGTATAAAACTGCTCTTTAAAATGTAACTATCATTCTTTTTTTTAAATTGTGAAGTAATATCGTTAGCACAAATTCAACAACGTTATCGCATATTGCATATTTTCCTCACATCGTGCAGCCCTACTGGGGACAAGTAAAATGTTTTGAATTGAATTGAACTGGATATATATATATTTTTTTTAAAGTTGTCTTACCCCATAAAATCAAGAAGGCCATGTCCTAACATGGCCATCCTTGACACCAAAACTACCAGGGGCACACTTCCTACTAACCCAAATGTCCAATAAGCAATAATGTGTTATGATTATGATGGTCATCCGTTTCCTTTTTGTATCGTTCTACTTAACTAACCCTTTCCCTCTTACTGTATGTTCTTCCACCTCTCTAGTGAATCCATATAAACATATATCAGCTCTAATATTCAATATATTTAGGACACAAGTATAACTCAACCCCTCATTGTTTGTCTTTGAAAATAAGCGCAAACACTTTGCACTGCTTCATAAAGTAATAGCTGCTGGTCGCTTGCAGAAATGACTTAATTGATCACAGGCTGTGATCCAAATCAAAGCAATTAGGATCAAACCTAAAAAAACTTATGAATTAATGAAGAAGGCATTAATGAATTATTAATGACAATAGAATTACAGGCTTGACACTTGTGTGTTGTTGATAGATGGATGTGCAGAAGAATGAATTGAGCTCAACCGTAAGCGATAATTTCCTTCTTATAATCTTCTTTTGTAACAACTGGCTTCAGAACAGAAGGAAAATTAGTAAATGGACAATTGGGGGAAGGATACCATTAAAATGAGACAAAAGCTTTTGCCAGTATGTAGCTCTTTTGCAAACAATCTTTAAAGCGTTTTTACAGCGCGCTCATAAAAGATCCATGAAACAATTAAAATCCTGTATGAATGAGCAATAACCTTTTTTCAGAGGTATATTGCAGATTGTTTTTATATTTAACAGTTTGTGCACCATCAATTCATGGAAGATTTTTTTTTTTGTATGTGGCAATTGTATTGTCTTTCTGTTTGAGGGATTAAAAATTCCCTCTCTAAATGACACCAATTTACAAAAGTGGATACGTGAAATAAATGTACGTGGTTTCATACAGATATGGACTGGAAAATGCAATTCTCATAAGATGCATACACATTTTGAACATTTAATAAACTTTTTTAAAATTTTTATGTATGGATTTTGAGTAATGTCTGCAGTATCTCCCCAGAACTCTAACTGCATGACATAGTTTCTTTTTTTTTCTACTGCTGTTGTCAATGAAGTAAACTGTTGTGGAATAAAAGACCACACTGACCTTCCATTTAGTGTTTGCTTGTGCTTGCAGGATCCCTGGTGAAAATAAGGCAGATTTTGAACATGCACTATAGAGGTACAAGACCTTGTTTCTCTACTGTGTCTCCCAAAGCCCTTTCACTGTCTGTCGAGCTCCCCTGCCACCTCTCGGTCTCAGACATGAAATAATCCACAGATGAAGTGCAGAGTTCAGCAGGAAATACACCATAACAGCATTACAGTACGAGTAGCCTGATAGCAACTTACTGCAGTACCGATGTCATTGAAAGGCTTGCACTTAACTGAGCAATTTATTTGATATAATAGTTGCCTGTTCTCTTATTCAGACAACAATAAGCCAAGGAGAGAAATCATACAAAAAGCTGATGCTGCAGCACTATCAGAGTTAATATGATACACTACTTTAGCCCCTCCACCACCTCATACACATTAAATTCACAAATGCCTTTTGAGTTCCTTATTTTTATCATTTATTTCCAAGGCTTATTTAAATGTTTTTTTTTCTTCTTGTCTCTGCTTCGGTGGATGGAGGGAATTCTTTACTTAATTCCATTAACTTTGTATTGCGTGTATTGCTGCTCAATCTTTGGTGCCCTGAGCATCAGTGCTGTGGCTTGGCTGTCTTTTAGCAGTTCTGCTTCAGCGCTCTTGGATAGAACATGACAGTTACATTAATGTCTCCATGTAAATTGCTGTCTACATGTAGGAAACAAGCAAAAGGGGGAAAAAAAAAAAGAACACCGGGAACATTCATTGCCACATGACAGGAGGAATTACAACAACATTCATTGTGTGGAGCCCCAAATGGCCATGTCTATTATAGTGTACAGCAGTTTCACTGAGAATCCAACCAGGGAGATGGACAGCAAAAGAAAGCAATGACAGAAAACACTCACACGGTGCTTTTTAACTAAAAAGTAGAAACATAAAGGAAATAGGGGTCAGGGCTGCTGTTATATGAATTTGTGTGGGGAAGTACTGTATATGGCATTGGAGGTGCCCTATGGATTTTTTTTTTTTAACCACTAGCTGTGTTGTCGAGCAATGTTTTGATGAGCGGGTCCCCGAATTATTTGCATATGCCGTACCAGCATGCACACTGCAGGCATAGTTTAGTAGTTCTCCTTACAGTAGTCCATACCTTTCACGTTTCACACTTAGAGATATTTTGCTGATTTAAATCCAGCTCTGTGTCATGGCAGTGTGTGCAGATTAGAACCAGACTGATATATCGGTCAGCTGTTATTATCTATCTGTTGGTGTCTGCGTATATGCACCAATATGAAAACTTCTCCTTATTTTAATACTTAATATGCATTGTTGTTAAGAATAGTTAAATGAATAGACTCTGATTGGCACTGGTCTATACAGCTTCCAGCAATCAGTGATCGACCCCAAAAATCCTGATGGGAGCACCCTTAACTGTATTTATAATGTATAAAAATGTTAAATATTCTTTAATCAAGTTATTTGTTTAAGAAAACAGTCTTCTGAGGCATCGTCATATCGGTGCACAATCCACATAGAAGAGGTCTATTTTCATTCCAGCTCAAAAACTCACTATATCAGCCGCCATATCTGTAATCTGTGAATTTTTCTCCTTAAAAATTGCAGCTGAATGGTGTTTCGCATCATCCGGCGGGAAACCAAACACCGTTCATCTGCACACACTGCCCACACTAAGATGACACAGAGCTGGTTTAAAATCGGCAACTATCCCTTTAAGTTGTCAGACTTATGTCAACAACATGATGGTTTCAATCCAAGGCCGGTGATAAAATGCTTATGATTATGATGAGGCTCCTCCTCGATGGGCAAAATTGAAGTGGGAGGATTTTATGCTAATGCTAAAGAGCGTGACCTTGTTTTCACTGGATTACTATACATTTACATGGTTTCAGGACAGATAGCCATATGTGTTTATTCTTGTTAAAATGTACACCAAATTTTCATTTTTAACTGGAAAATGAGTTTTACTATGTTTGTTATAAAATTGCTGTAATGTGGGTGACCTATCCCTTTAAGGACCCATACAACATGTTTTGGCTACACGTAAAAGTCCGACATTTACCTTTTAAAGAAGTATAGCGACTTTTTGGCAGGTGCCCTCATAGAAAAGCCACCGGAGGCTGAGTGGAGAGGATTTTGGTATCCATTACTAATGCCACATCAGATGTTTATGTTATGATTTAAATTTCATTTGACCTACTTAAGAGGAACACAGAATAAATTATCCAAGTCTATGCAATGTCTTACTCACAGTGACACGAAAGAGCCATTATAGAGAAAGCAATCACTGCATTTGGTTCACTTGCACCGCAACAGCATAAAAAATTAAATAATTTAATAGTAAATATTAAATATAAAATTATGTAAATAATTATATAAGATGGAGCTACTTTTATAA
This sequence comes from Heterobranchus longifilis, assembly GCA_028570985.1. Classification (NCBI taxonomy): domain Eukaryota; kingdom Metazoa; phylum Chordata; class Actinopteri; order Siluriformes; family Clariidae; genus Heterobranchus; species Heterobranchus longifilis. The sequence goes on along the minus strand of JAOVVB010236397.1, from coordinate 9,160 downwards.
ATAGTACAGTGTTGTGATCTACGATATCTAGACAAAGTAAAACAACACAGCGTGTGTGATCTCAGGCAGCATGGGCTTTTCTGAAGTGAGGTGGGCATTCTAGACTTGAAAGTACATCTAACACAAAAGTTGTGCTGTCAAGATGACAACACCATGTCCCGAAGACACGTCCAAAGATGAGTGTGTCTGCCTTGCCTCTGTTGTACTGGCACATTTTCAGGCTTCTCTGACTTCACAGTCAGCCACATACTGTAGTAAGTCCAGAGTACCTGGAGCCACCCTCACTCTGTGTTTCTATCTCTCACTTTCTTTTACTCTTAAGAAAAGAGAGCTGTCTTTGATACAGTATTACATCTAAGGAGCAAGCATTGTGAATTTCAATTGTTTGTGTTGCACCACTTGGTCAATTATTTATTTTGTGAAAGAAAATGCTGGAAAATAACCACTGTTTATTTATGGATCTGTGCATTTCTGCAAAGCTATAATTCATAAAACTAAGTCACTCGATGTGGTCGATGTGTCTTAACAATGAAGTTTCCGAGATTTATGTCAAACTGTTTAAGATTAAGGTTACTGATCCTCTTTGCAAGAAAATTGCCGACCTAGGTTTGAAATATAACCGTTTCCGTATGGTGACCAGGAGAGGTGACAAGAGTAAGAGATATTTCTATTATTATGCAATTGCTACAGCTTTCCTAAAGGGACCCTAACAATATTCCTTTTACGCTGCGCTATCCATCATGATAATGAATGGCAGTAACTTATCCTGGGACATAAATCTGGCAAGCCCCAACAGCACTGTGACACAGCATTTAATTACAACGCATGTCTAATTGAAAGACCCCCGGAAAATAGTAGGATGTCTCTCTGGCTGTAGCAGGGTTAAAAAACTTAATTAATTATGAGGCGCCTCCCTCCCTCTTTATTCTGAGTCACTGGCGTCCCTGCCTCAGTGAGCTGATGACATTTCCAGCCTCCCTTTCATCCTTCAGAGAAATGAATGACGTGGCAAGAGCGTTATCAAATGAGCTGTAGAGCCAGCCAGTGAATATGTCATTGAGTGTGACTGCTCCCTGAGTGAATTGTGATTTATCTGTATGGCTCCCTCGTCATGTTAACTGACTTGCTACCCGGCAGGGACCCCTCACCCCCACCCTGTAGTTGACAGGCTCAGTAGATCATTTGGGGGATCTCTAGGTGAGGTTCTAGCTAATGTTGTCTGGGACCCTCCTGAATAACAGCACCCCTGCGTTTGACCCCAGTTGCCCCTCAATACATGGGACTGTTTCCATTCATTGCTTTCACATCCCTAATCAATAGTACATGGCACGCCCACTCTTAGGCTGGGTTGCACCAAAAAGGTTGAATTTAATCTTTAGTTATAATCAGAGTTTAGCAAAACTAGGTTTAAAATCGTGTAAATCCAGATTTTAAATGAAGCAGAGCTCTGTCGCTCAATTTAAAACTAATCTTTGTTTAGTAAATCCAAGTTTACCAAAATTAAACAGAGTTTATTTAGAGAAATTTAACCACATCCTTGTAGGTTCTGTTTTAGTAAATGTTATGTAATGTGTATTTTTGTACAAGAAAACCAGAAATTGTAATAATCTTAAATGATACCTAGGTAATATCCATCATATGTACTCTGTAAGTGAGCCAAAATCTTCTATCCCGATATATGTAATTTCATATCTCTAATGATATCACGATATAGCCTGTTTTCTGGTAATTCAGTAAATCAATAGTCTATATGAAATAACCACACGGTAAGCCTATTTTTGTATAGTCTATGTTAGCAAAACAGCACCTGTGTGATTCGCTCTAGCTTTGCTCCCACATGCAAGGATCAGAATGTAAAGCGTCGTCCAAATGACGTAAATATTGCAGAAAATATTGCCGTAATGCAGTTCGGCTGCTGGTTTTTCGACAATGCGATTTAAACAATTTAGAAAAATATTTACGCTAAACATTTCATGTAATTTTAACGATATGCATCATCATATCGCCCAGCCCTAGTCTTCACTGAATAACTGGTAGAATGCTTCTTTACAGAAAATAGTTGATATTTCCTCCGATTCCTCCTGAACTTATCCTGAATAAAGCTTTTGTCAAAAATATGATTTTTTAAAAACTCACAGAAACTTTGGAGAAACTTGCATCAATAACAGCTTTGAGTTGTTGACAAGGCACTTCCTGATCTTCTTGTACAAAAAAAAAAGAAGATGCACTTTAAAGTTGTTTATGTCTGAATCAAGTTCGTGTGAATAAGTAATGTATTCATCAGCCTTCCAAAAAATGCTCCCAGTGCCTCTGTTTGGCAGAGACAGCACTTACATGTACATCAAGCAATAGGTTGTGGGTTGCTGGGTAACACCAGGACAGGCAAAGGGACCTTGGAAAACTGTCTCAACTGAAAAGGGTGATGCAGCTTCCCAAATAATGATTTTACCAGCTCCATACATTTGTCATCCACGCTCACACTCACGCCCTGCCCCACCTGAGCTTGATAAGTGAATGCCTGCACCTGAAGTACAGTGTTGAAAGGCTGCCAGCAGACACTCAAAAGCCAAATCAAAAGCTTCACTGTAGAATCAAAAGAGTTCAGTCTTTCTCTGCATAAACATGAGAGCAATGGAGGTGGTGGGCTGCGCTGAATGTGAGCCAGCTCTGACATCCCCCAGTGGTTCCCGCACACTATCTGTGTTGTCGTATATCCTTTCGCCTTTGCTGTCAAATTCAAATGTCATTTTAAGCCAAGTGAAATTACTGTTATGTACTTTATCTCTCACATGAATCTAAATAGGGCATATTGTTGCAATGTTATTTGCTCAAAACTGGCCAAAGAAAGAAAATGTATTTAGCAGGGTGCTAAAGAAGAAGAGAGATCATGACATGTCATTGGGAGTATCAGAATTTAACTAATGATTATTCACAAATTATACATTTACTAGGGATATTGGCATTTAAAAAAAAAATCATAATTATCATCTATAATTATCATCTAAGCATCTAAGACAATTATTAACCTATTTCTAGTTATTAAGGATAATGAAGAAAGAAGCCTGCAAACTGTTTTTCTAATTGTAAAGACAAAGTACTCTATATCTTGTCGTTAAGTGCAAAGCACATTTAAAAAAGGTTGGAATCTAAATTTCACTTTCAGACAGCAACCTTCACAATGGTCAGGTAAAGATTAGTAAAAAAAGATTAGATTTGTCACTTTTTAATTTTTATAAAAACTCTTTTCCACATTAGGGCTGCCCCCTGAAAATCGGAGATTCGAATCATCAGTCGGAGACCCTCCGGTCGTCTGAGATTCGTCAAGTCGTCCGTCAGTCTGCAGTGTACAAGGGGCTACCTGCTTGAAGGTGTGTCTTAAGTGGTGTGGCTTTTCGGGGCTACGGCTGTGTATTTTGGCTGTGTTTGTATTTTTAAACATGAGTATTTTAAAAAGTATTCTTCATGTCACAGAAACCACTGAGAGTAGTGTACTGTCTGTGATGTGTCTGTGCTCTGTGCAGAAAACACCCTCGTCTGCTGTTATTTAGCAGCTGTCAAAGGAGCGGTAGAAAACACATTTAATTTCATATAAATTCTTCACAAGTGTCCCATTATTTAATTATTTAAAAGCTTTTATTGTGAAGCAACAAAAACGGGAAACGTCAGCTCTTCCTCTGCATACTTAACACAACAACAACTACAGCTGAAAATGAAACAGAAAAAAGAGCAGATATCTGAAAGAAAAAGACTTTTCCAGAGACTTCAAACCAGAGATTCAGTTAGATGCTTCAAAAGTGCTGAGAGCTGAACACACAAGACTTTTAAAAATGCCCTTTTCTCTGCTGACATGAGTACAGTCACTGCTTTGCAACTCGCAACACGCTGAGGAGGAGGGGGAGGAGTTACAGTCAGCTGTGGACCTGCGTCGCATCCCAGAGACTATATCCTATTAAGTTGCTGTGAGCTGCACAGTAACTTAATACGATATAGTCTCTGGCGTATCTTTGATACCTTGTGTCGGCAAAAAATGTTGTTGCACATTACCGATCCATCGTTAGTGTAGTTAGCACGCATTAGCTCAGAGGGCTAACTTGTTTACTATATTATGTATACAGCAATACAGCACAGAACAAATAGTTGAATTTCACTTTGAATAGCCAAATCTGATTCGACCGATAAAATTCTGCAAACTGCAATCCAATTTATAAACCACATACAGTTCAGTCTAGTTTCACAGGGGAGTCTGGGTTTCTCCTGCCTATTCAACTTAAAGGTGGGCTGCCTTTTGTTGAAAATAATCTTTTGTGTAATTCTGTTTTTGTTATATTTTCATCAGCACAGGAAGCACAAAGTAAGTGGCTTCAGCAGAAAACACAATCCCTCACATTATGTTAATTTTTGTAAGGCAGCCACTCTAAAGGTGCACGCATAAACTCTCATTTTCCAGTCTTTGCCACCTTTGTCTGAAAAAAAAAATCCAGGGAAAACCTGGTGTAGGGAGACTGTCTTCTTTATTGTCTTTCAGTGGCAAGATGACAATCATTGTGTAAATCTGTAAACCTTTATCCTTCAAAGATGTTGGATGAAAGAGAAGGATAAGTAAAGAGCGTACAGCATGAACTAACATCTTATTAGAATAATGGCCATCAAGAGAACGCAGTCCCTGTGTTGCTGTTCACAGTGGTATACAGACTTTCGTATTAGCTCCAGCTCTGTCTCCGGTAAGTGTCATGCAAAGAGACAGGTCATTTACATTTTTGATAAAATGATCCTGCATTTTTTATTTGTCTTTGAAATTAAAGACTTCTTTAATCATTGTGGATGGAAGGGGACTTAGCCGACGTACTCATGTGTTTCTGATTGCATTAGAACTGATGTGGCGTGGCATGATGGATATTTAATAGTTGTGCTGTCCCTCTGTATCATGTCAGGAGTCTGACACACACAGATGCTCTGGAGCTCTCCAACCCATACAGAATTGCTTTAATTATTAGGCCTATCATCTTGGCTTTGAGATGAGAGGAGGGGTGAGGAGCGCAGAGGAGAGGAGAGGACAGAGAGTCGACGTATAGACGAATGAAACAAGGCCATGCGAGACGAGTCAAAGGTTGTTGTCAGAGGTTAGGGGTGGGCGATATGATGATATGAGATTGTGGAAGATTAAAATGTCTCCAAGATCTGCCTTTACAGAGAGTATCATGCTACAGTGCAAATTCTATCAGTTGCAATTCTATGACTCCAGTGTTTCCCGTGCATTCAACAGCGGTGCAGCACGCTGCTAAATGATTAGCGCTGCTGCTTTATAAAAAATCTCCTCAAATGCAATAAACTCGCTCTCTCTACTTTAAGCAGCCAGAGTCGCGGACGAGCGGCGATTATAGATTGAACACCCTCATCCATTGCCACCGTTTAGCAATCTGTTATTGGTGTTTCAAAAGCGCAGTTGGCAGCAACCAAGGCTCCGCTGCCGGTCTCGCTACCGACGTAGCGCGACCACACACGGAGCAGAGCAGAGGAGAGACGGGTCAAGTGAAGATAAGGTTGTCGGTAGCCTATAGTTACAGAGTTGGTAGTGAAGGCCACACTAACATGCTGATGGATTTGGTGTTTTGTGTCTTTTTGGCTGAGCTAGACCAGAGAATATTCAGTTACAACTGATGCTATTTTGCCCTCATTGTTCTCTGTGAAGTTTGCTGGGAGTGATAGCACCTGGGAGTTTTGTGTGGAGTGACTGCGTCAGACTCAGTTTACAAAATAGCCTTAGAAATGCTCCATTGCTTGTCAGAAACCGGTCATATGGTAACTTAGGAGGCAATTTGGCCTTTTGTGCTCTGATTAATTTAACTCTTGAGTTTTATTAAAAAATTGCCAGCCAGCGGCAGCATTTTTAATCATATTCACGATTTATTTATTTTCAAGACCCCCAGAATATTTTGTACTATGAATATGTAAATGGTTAATATATCAAAAGAAAGATCAGACCTTCTGCTTTTATTTAAAAAAGTTATTTCTAAGCAGTTATTTCTATCATTTTTGCCCACGTCTTATTTGCCTAAATATAAAAAGTTATCTGTCTAGCTCTGGTAGGTCCACTAACGTTATATGGATGAGAAATCCCGGAAAAAAAGAGTAATTTTGGAGCTCTCGTCACCCAGCCCGACATTCACTCAGATCCACCCGCTCGGGTAAACATCAGCCTCTCCAGCCTCCCCTCCTGCCCAGGGGAGGGGGCCCATATCCGGGTAAACTTAGTCTGATCCATGCTTCCCTTCACCGGGGAGACACTCTGGCAAAGGCCCCAAGACAACTAGCATTTTTTTTTTTCAATTTCTACTCGTGCACACCTGTTTTCCTCATGTCTCTAATTCCGGTTTCCGCTGATCGTCTTCTTCGCTTGTTTTTCAAGCCAGCGAAAACACGGAAACTCTCATCAATGGTGGGGAAAGAGTTAACCCACCAGTCATAATTTAGTTTAGATGAATGATTCCCCACTTCTCCGTAAGTAAACTCACAACCTATGCTGCAAAAAAGATAACCCCTGGAATTAAGGATAATCCTATCATTCGCAATACCATCAAAGTCTGGTAAGATATGACAAAATATGTCGGGGAAAACATTCCATCACATGCATTAATAACACTGACTAATAATGAAGAGTTTGTCCCAGGAGGTACAAATAGTGATTTTGATATATGGCATGCAAAAGAGATCAGGCTTATTGGGGATTTCTACCAGGACAATACACTGATTTCATTCCAGCAACTTCAACACATTTTATATTTCATCAGAAGATGTTTTTGCTGTACCCTCAAGTCCGTTATTTTATTCAGTCGAAGGTGAAAAAACGTCCCCCACAAACACTTTGAGTTACAAAACATTTTCTTTCTCATTTCTACTTGCTGTTTTATTACGTAGATCCCTCTCATATACGCAAGGTCACACAATGGTGATGAATATATTGAGGATGACAAATCCACTTTTATCTGCAACGGAATGAGAGAAATTCAATATCAAATTCCACAGATCCCACATAATGGCCTTTTTACTTGATTAAATAAATAACCAGGCATCTCCTCTTTGTATTAAATGTAAGAGAAACATTGGGACTACATGTGTCCCGGGATCTCAAAATATAGGAGTAATATAGCACAGGAATCGGGTAAAGGTTTCTCACAGTAAGTTACCAAAGATGGAGGTCTCTTCATACTGAGCTCATCACCGAGTAGTACCACGAAGCTTATAAAGTCTACCTTTAGAAAGACTCACTGCACGAGAGAAGGGGGGTGATGTTCTGTTTGAGAGGACATGGTCAGCCTCCATCTACCCTCATCCCTTCAGAACATTGTAAGTATAAAGGGAGATTTTGTTTTGGATTGGAATAATCCTCGTAGCCCCTAGGTGAACTAGGTAGGTTTGGCAAGGCAAGTTTATTTGTATAGCACATTTCATACAGAGGCAATTCAATGTGCTTTATATAAAATAGATTAAAAAAATACAAGAAATACAAGGAGCATAAAAGAAAACAAAATTATTTAAAATACAACGAGAACCTGGACTTTATAAAATAAGGAATAAGTACTTTGACCTTTATAAGGACTTGAACTTTTACAGCATAAAAAAGATGATTTAAAGTAGATAGAGATCACAGTATAAAGGCATAAAAGAGAAAGTTACAGTGCATTTTTAACAGTAGTTAAAAGAAGGGGTGAACATAAAAGTCTTACAGTGCTCATCATCCATGTTAAAGTATGTAAAAAATACTCTGCTATGATTAACATTGTGTTAAACATGGCTTTACCACAAAAAAGTAAAAAATTTTTTTTAAAAAAACTGAACGGGCTGGAAGCACATCTACTCTTCTCCCTCATTAAGAAATTCTGGATCTGGCCTCAAGCCCCGCCCACCACCGCTGCCATAGTTACGTGAGTCCCAGCCACAAGTGACTTGATTGGTTCCTGAGACATGATGTCATAGAACCTGGCTGTCTGAATCTGTATTGTTGAGACTGTTGTTGGCACACTGCAGTTTCACGTTCTCAGCCGTGGTGCTGACTCTCATTTCACTCATGATGTGTCTCGTAGCACATAAAAAAAACACCATCTAGACTTTCACGGGAGTGGCTCTTTAAGCCTATTTTTAAATATAGCGAGGGTTGGGGTAGATCTAAGGTCTTCCGGGAGTTTACTCCAGCTATGTGTGGCGTAATAACAGAATGTGGCTTCACTGTGTTTAGTTCTGATCCTGTAGGGACATTTAGCAGACCGGACCCTGATGGTCGAAGAAGTCCAGAGGGTTCATGGTGTGGAAGCAAATCAGATATGTATTTTGGCCCTAGGCCATTACGTGATTTATAGACAAGTAATAGTATTTTGAAGTCTATTCTATGACACACACAGGGTGGATGGTAGAGGGATACAGAGGCAGGATTTGGGGATTTAGTCAAAAAGGTGAGGTGACAGTCATGGGCAATGCAAGGTTATTTTTTAGCATAGATGGTGTTTTATTATTATTATTAGTATTATTATTATTATTATTATTATTATTATAATTGTTGTTGTTGTACATTTTTGTTATCTGAGAATGCAAAGGGCACCAATAAAAATGTACACATTAATACACTAAAATACAACAAATTGCTCATTGAATTAAAAAAAACTGAAAGGAAGTTATTTTTGACATTTCATTGAACAAATTGAACACAAAAGGCACCATTTAAAAAAAGAATATAGTTACATTTTAAAGAGCAGTTTTCTACCAATACGAAAAGTTGATATTGCGACGACGATAAAAAAAACCAATATATTGTGCAGCCCTAATATAGTACAGCACATAAGCAAAACAATCTTTCAAATCTGGAAAGAAACAAGAATGTACCTCTTTTTTTTTTTTAAATACCATTTGCCACGTAAATTTAAATTTTTCAAATTTCATTCCATTTTTTACCATATAATTTCATTGCCCGGGCCGATTTGGATGATTCTGGTGTCGAATTACAGGTTTTTAACAATGTAAAATTAAAATGTATACGTCAGAAATCATTTTCATATCTCTGTCTGCCATTAACTCAGAATATATTTAAAATGAATGTGAGCATATGCATAAACACAGCATTATTTCAGTAAAACCTTGGCTGAAATATAAATTTGTGCCATCATGTTGT
>JAOVVB010236383.1:0-23087 GCA_028570985.1 Heterobranchus longifilis | reverse complement strand
CTGTTTGGCCAGGTTTCCTGAGACGTTGTTTCATGCTGCTGTTTTCTGGCCACGTGTACCTGTACCTGCCTGCCTTCCAGTACCTGCATGTAAGTTGATTTTTCTTCAGTAATTTACCTTAATTTATCTGCATTATGTCCTTCCCTGCCCCACAGGAGCATTTCATCGAGCTAATTGACGGTGAAATGATCATCCACTAATCCTCTTTATCATCCATGGCACGTGCCACGTGCATCAAAGTGCAGACAAATGAAAGCAGCATTATACTAATGTGCATTCAAGCTAAGGTTTACTCACAGCAGTGATGAGCTTGTACCATATGCAGCAGGTGATGTTTAAGTGGAGACACTGCAGGTGATTATGGTAACATAAATGAAAATGAAATAAATGAAATAATAACTGCTAGATATTATCATGAAACTGCCCCAGTTTATTATTTACATATTTTTTTGTATTACAAGATTTCTTAAGTTTTATGTTTAAATATGCACACGTTATCGTATTAAATATGTGCTAATTTCCATACATTTCCAGAACAGAAATGTGAACATGGGATAAAGCCGGGTTAAAAATGTTTCTTTCATTTTGTTGACATATTAAGAGTCAAAGGTTTTTACAGATGGAATTTTAGATATCTCTGCCCTAAAAAATCAATTCACTTCATGTTTTTAGTAATAAAATGTAGTATACATCAGGCTATGAATGATATATGAACAGCCCTATCTGTGAAAATATTCACAATATCGATAGAAATTAAACTGGAAAGTTTGGTGTGTGAATGTGCTACTGAAGTGGATATTTCTGGCTCAGAGTTTGAGAATAAAAAAATGTTAAATATGTATTGTACATTTCAGACATTTTGAAACACTCCAGGTGAATACAGTAAAAAAGTGAATTAATTGTTATTGCTTGATACTGAGACGCTACAGGTGATTAGTTACATTAAGACAGTTATTTTTTGCATTACAAGTTTTCTGAAATGTTATGTTTAAATATACAAATGGGGCATTAGTTAATGGCAACTTTTTTGTGAATTTAAGCAAAATCTACAGACAAAAGTGTAGTAAAATAAATGTTTTATTTACACTAGTCTGAAGGAAGACATGTTATGGAAGATAAGATAGCCAAAATTGATTAGTGCATGAAAAGAAAAAAGTTTTTGCCTGTCGTCTCACCTTAAAGCCATGAAGAAGGATCACTGGGGTTTAGAGAAGTCAAAATAAAGTGCGAGAACCTGTTTTCTATAAGTATTTAGTATAATATCTATATTATAGTTTAGACAGTTTCCTCTGGTGCATTCTGTAATATTTTGAAGTATACATATTTAGTATTTAAGATAAGTGATTAGTATTTACTGAGGCAATTGACTGCGATAATTTATGGATCAGACCCCTGACTGTCCAGCCATAAGCTTTGCTTTCAAAAGATGACAGTGTGTATGGAGTCACAGAAGTGCCATAACAAATAATTAATCTGTAAAACAAAAGAAATGTGGAAATATAAAGAAAAATAAATCAAGGAATAATGAAATGTGAAAATATAAAGAAAAAGAACAAAATATGAAATAATATATATAAGCAGATTTATTTATTTCACATGTATTTGTTCATATGTATTTGTACATTTTAAAATATATATTAATGGCATTAATTTGCATATAAATAACTAAATATTTTGTTCTGTCTACACAGTTGGGACTGGCGTCAAGTGTCTGGTAAAACTGGAGGCAAAGAGAGAAGATGTTTACAAGAATCTGGGCCTTTTACAAATGACTACAAATGTAAGCACTAGTCACTCTTTGCTGTTTATTTTTTGTAGTTTGTATGGCGTGGTGTTTATGTTGTGTTGGTTGACTGTAGGGATGCACCGATGAATCGGTCGCACATTGGTATCGGCCAATATCCGCCCTGTTGACTGCCTTCGGCCTATTGGCAAAAAAGATGACATTTGCAGAAATGATTTGAAATATCGGTATCAGCCCAGAATTTCTCTATCGGTGCATCCCTAGTTGCCTGTGCTTGTTATGTTTTGACCCACTAAACTGTCAGCGTGCGTGCATGCACGCATGCATGTATGTATGTAGTAAAAAAAAATTAAGTCTGTTGTGTCATGATTTTTTCAGGTAAATCTACAAAAGAAAGTAAGTGTGATTTTTATGTTAAAGTCTGTGTTGTGTTTTTGGTTGCCTACCCTTTCAGTCGTGAGTAGAAGGTTACCCTAGACTTGTGAAAAACTACCTAACCCTAACCATACCATTAAAGGTTAATGCCTAACTATACCAATCTTACCTTGACTATTCGAGTTTAATGCCTAACTTTACCAGTCTCTCGAGACTTTAGCAAATCTAGGGTTACCTTCTAGACACGACCATCTCTTTCTCAATCTCCCTCTTTATGATGGCTGCTGTGCCGTCTGTCTGTCTGTCTGTCTGTCCGTCTGTCTGTCCGTCTGTCTGTCTGTCCGTATGTCTGTCTGTCTGTCTGTCTGTCCGTCTGTCTGTCTGTCTGTCTTGGCTGCCATGCCATATCTGTCACACAAATCCACACATCCATATACACAGTGAAACTCTTAGGTGCCTAGCTCCAGACGCCTACCTATCTATTTCTCAATCTTAGGGATGCACCGATTTATTGAATGAACATCGGTATCGGCCAATATTCGCCTTGTTGACTGCAAGCGGCATATCGGCAAATAAGATGGCATTCACAGATGGCAGTGGCCGATATTTATCTGTTGTTGCATCAATTTTGCATTGGCTAAATGTTGTGTTATAAGGTTTCAAATGCTTTTGAAGGAGTTATTTACTAGTTGTTGTTTTTTTATCATGTCAAAGAGGTTGTATTAAAAGTTGTATGACTGAATTTATGCTCATTCAAATATAATGTAATGAAATGTTAAATGACTTTAAAACAGTTCAGTTATTTTTTTTAATAATGAAGATTTCTTTGTTTCCCTGGCAAAAAGGGGGGAATAAATAAAAACAAAAAAAACAAAAATAAACAACAACATAAAACCACTGGTATTGGAATGGTTACTTTAAACATTGTATCTGCTCAGATTTTCACAATCGGTGCATCCTACTCAATCTCTCTATCTATCATGGCCGCCGTGCCATGCCTATCTATTTAATCAGCTTGGTCAATATTGGTGCAATAACTTTTTTTCCCCAGGTAAATCTACAAAAGGTAAGTGTCATTTTTATTTTCTTTAAGCGTGTATTGTGTTTTTGTTTGGCCGCCGTGCCTACCTATCTATTTCTCTATTTCTCAATTTATCAAGCATGGCCGCCGTGCCATATCTGTCACATACACAATCTACTCATCCAAATACACATTACAACATATAGTGAAACTATTAGGTGTCTAGCTCCAGGCGCCTACCTACCTATTTCTCAATCTCTCTATCTATCATGGCCGCCGTGCCATATCTGTCACATACACAATCATACACGGTACAACATATAGTGAAACTCTTATGTGCCCAGCTCCAGAATGCAACCTAACAATAGATGGATAAATAAGTAAATTGTGTTTACAAAAATGAAAGTGAAACCATATAATCAAAATTAAATTCAAAGATTAGTTCTGTGTTGCAGAAAAAATGAACCGGTCTCTAACCAGTATACAATAATATATGCCTGATATGGAAGGGGTATTTAATTTCCCCTAATCAGTCACTAAAGACCAGACTATCTGCCTGATTCAACACGGATGCGTAACCATGCCAACATAATTGGTTTTGCTGGTAGTTTAATAGCAGTAAAAACAAACTACTATGTAAGGCGATATTGACAGGACATGCTGTCTATGTACGCTGTTTTTCCGACACACTATACTATGACTCTTTTTTTTCGATGTATACTATTATTTTTTAATGACTTTTTTTGTCATACTATTCTGACTTTTTTCCCCACTTTTTTTCAACAAACCATAATATGATTTTTTTTTTGACATACTGTACTATCCCTTTTTCACTTTTTTTGAACATACTATACTATGAGTTTTTTTTCCACTTTTTTAAAACAATGTTTTTGCCTGTAGTGTCTTGCCTTAAGAAAGACTATTTGGACATATTTTAAGTCTTAGGTAAAATGTCAGTGCATCACATTAAAGCACAGAAATCTAATCTAATAAATGAATATACAGGTGCATGTGGTTTTTGCACATTCTGAATTGGTGAGTTGAACTGGACATTTTAAACTGTCATCTCACTGTTAAAGGTTATTCACACCTTGATATCACATGAAAGTCATTGAGGTCTCCAGCTCATAAAGGTCACTTGGCAGTCGCAGTCATCAGAGTCATCAGTCACATGAATTAAGGTGTGAATATGAAAGACATGTATGCATACATAGCAGCACTGAAAACAGTAATGTTTATCCATCCTCTCACACTGTATTCCCCCACCATTCTTGGTGTATTTGTCCAAATCTATGCAATTGATTCAGATCTGACATTCTTGTTGATACACAGTAAGTCATATAAGTAATCCATAAAATGAAGGCTGAAAACTGTGTACGCTTGTGTGTTAGTGCAAACTTCTACAAACTCCCGAAGCGAATCTAAAACATTCAGCATCTGAACTTCTTGAAGCCTCCAACTCCCTGACCATACTTTCCAGTCAGACCTAAATAAATTAATAAATAAATAAAAAGTTGTTTGCTTCTTAATCTCCTAATGCCCATTCTTCCTCCAACTTCACAGTGCATTGCACCTGGGTGAGTGCTGTACGCACCGAGGAGCATGAAATTGCCAAGCGCTCTACTCTGAAAGTGCAACACACTCCCCCCCCCCCCCGCTGTCCACCTGAGACAAGGCATGCATTACCCTCTGGTGCTCAACAGATCCTCGCTGTGTCTTGGCATACACAAAGTCACTAACTCTCAGGCTCAGGCTCACACTCAGCTACACGCAGCCCAGGGTGTATTTGTTCTCTCAGTGATCAACTGAAAGGAGCATGGTAGCATGCTGCAGCACAGGCTGCAGATGGAGATGGAGGAGGCAGCAGAGTGAGCACATAAAAGGTCTAATACTACCATTGCAAACAGCACAAATAAGACACTTTTTAGACATAATGATAACCTATACATGGACTAGTACATTAATATTTCAGTATGTAATACACATAACCTTGAGGGAACATAGGTGCTAGTTAGATTAGTTTTTCTTCAGTGGTTTCTGAATGGGCTTCAGGTCACGATGTTCTATATTATGGTTAAGATGAATTTGATTAAATTAAAAAAGGTATACAACGTTCCTTTTACTTTAATGTCATTGTATGTGAGGACTTGAATATAATGATTGTGATGGGGAACACTTCAGACCTGATTTCATATATCAGCATTAAAGAACCACAGCAGATGACGTACATTTGGTCCTTGGTACTTTGGTCTTTTAATGGGACAATAAGATGCAGGAGTGAAGAAGGTCTCTGATTGAAAGCTCGCAATGGGACAATAAGAAAAATATAGCCTAGTCTTTCCAGCCGACATCAGTGTTAAAATGTAGCACAATATTGTGTTTCTGACAGTTTTAGAGCCTTTAACATTAGCAATTATCCCATTGAACACAAAAACTGAAATCCAGTGAAATCACGAATAGTCAGTAGCCTACTATTGTATTTTCATGTATACCCTACAACTTTTCTCATGTACAGGCGTAGATGTAACAGAAGGTTAAGCAGTCTGTACTGTATGTGTACAATTGAAATATGAAATCATTGCTAGTCAAATTACAGGAGGTGTAGTGGCTCTGATCCTTGAGAATGCTTGAGAGGTACTTGTGCTTTACTTGAGTCCAGATTTTATGTTTGTATTTGATCCATTACAGGGCTGTACAGACGGTGAAAAAATGTGCAAAAGTGCAAACATTTCAGTCCGTGGTGGACTTTCCTCAGTGCAAGATGCAGCATGCATGATGAGCCACCCTTTATGTGGGTTACTCTACAGAGCACCAGTCAGTCAACCAGGGCATGATTGAACAAACATGAAGCCAAATGCCAGCAGGTCAAGTCATTGCAAACATACCAGAAACATACAAGTCCATTGCATTGACACATTCCCATGTACAGTATACTGATATACTGATGCATACTACTGTACAAATGTTAGCTCATACACTGGAGATACTTTACACTTCTACTCTACATTTCACAGGGAAATATTGTACTTCTTACTCAATTTATGTCACATCTAAAATTACTTTTCAGATTAAGATTTTACATAAAAACATATGATAAACCTGTAAAATGCAATGTTATTAAAGATTATACCAGTGGTTCCCACCCTTTAATATTTCACAAAAAAAGCAAAGATTAGAGAAAACAAAATATGAATACAGATACAGATACAGATTTGAGCTTAATTCATTAATTAATTAATTAATTAATTAATTAATTAATTAATTAATAATCTCACAACCCCTCGGATTTAGGGTGCAACCTGTAGGTCCGACCCCTCGATTGGGAACCAGTGGACTAAACTACCCAGCTGTATATAAAGTAGTTCAAATTAGCTCCACCTTGAACAGAAAAATACTGCTTATTGATGCATCAGTATTAACAATCTAATAATATTATATCACTCGTGCATTTTGTCTGCAGAACCACTACTTTTACTTCTAATACTTAAAGTCAATTGTGCTGATAACACTTTGGTATTCAGGACTTTCACTTGAAGTATTGAAACATTTTTACATTGTTGTATCTGTACTTTTACTTAAGTGAATAGTAGTAGTAGTAGTAGTAGTAGTAGTAGTATGATATTCTTCCACCACTGGCTGTATTATTGTGAAATGATGATTTCATGTTTATACTTCAATAAATAATCAAGAGTAACTTCAGTATATCACAGCTGACAGATGTCTAGTTCATTAATGCATTGCATGGACAGATAGTTAAAATAAATGATTACTATTGAATGAATTGTCTGTTCATTTAATTGATTTTAGGCCAAAAGCTAGAAATTGACTAAAACTTATCAGACACCTGCTGCAATAATCTCAAGAGGTCAAAAACACATTTTTGTGTGTTTAAGATTTTCAGAGAGATTAAATGTTCCACTAAACTGAACCTTATATTCTTAGCCCACTCACTACTACACTATGTTTTCCCTTGTTAAGCAGTTGCTGTCTGAAATCACATCTCCTCATGTGTCCATACAGAGATTATAATGTATAGTATGTTATCAGGTTGTTAGCTTTCATGAGCCTGTGGAATTAAAAAACAAACAAGAGCAAAGGACAGGAGATAAGACGACGAGAAGATTTACGTTACTGACCTTCTACAGTGTGACCCAACACCCCTTACCCTTTCCGTGCCCCCCCTTAACTTCCCTCTATGCCTCCATTTCCCCTTCTTCTCCCTCTCCCTCAGCTATAAATCACCTCGCTCATTCATTAGGCCGGTGTCAGGGCCAGAACGCCCACCGGGGCTGAAGGAAGAGGGCCGACGGCCTGAGAGGAGAGAAAAGAGACAGAGACAGAAAAGGAAGGATAAAAGGGAGGGGACGGCGTCATTTAAAGCCCGCTTCCCTCATTCCAAAATGCAACACACCAATTTCCATGTTAATTTTCCCTGTGACAGCGGAGATGGATGTTTGTGACTTTTTGGCTGATGTGATGCATACATAGAGGAACTAAAATGAAGCCATTATGTCGGCAGCAGGGTCAGAGGATGTAGAAGGCAAATGATTTAGTGGCTTGTAGGGTAACAGGACATCCAACATTTGCAATGCTTTAAAATGATCAAAAGAAAGATTTTTTTTAAAAAGTCATAGTACAGTATGTCAAAAAAGTCATAGTATGTTGCAAAAAAAGTTATAATGTAGCATAGTATGTCATAAAAAGTCATAGTATAGTATGTCAAAGAAGTAATATAATAGTATGTTGATAAAAAGTCATAGTGTAGTATGTTGAAAAAGTCATAGTATACTATGTCTAAAAAAAGGGTCACACTGTACCATAGTATGTCGGGAAAAAAAGTCATATCAGTATGTTGTAGTATGTTGAAAAAGTCATAGTGTAGGTTGTCGAAAAAAAGTCAGTGTAGTATGTCAAAAAAGTCAGTGTAGTATGTCAAAAACGTCATACCATAATATGTTGAAAAAAGTCATAATGTAGATTGTCGAAAAAGTCATACCTAGTGTGTCCTAGTACCCTTTAATGATGTATTAATACACACATTTAAATATCTAATTGTTCAACAGACAGCACACTATATGTACAGCATTTAGAATATGGAGGCTAGTCTTTGAACAGACCAGGTCAACTTAATGCTCCATGCTAACACTTCACATGTTGACTGGCAGCTGTAGGAACTAGCATTATCCAGAGTTAACAGAGCTTTTCAGTAAAACATTTTTTGTTCATCATATAATTATTATCTCAGTATCTCTCAATACAGCAGATGTACCTGTCTTTTTTTTGTTTTTTAAACCATTTGAGAAGCACAGCATTACCCACCACCTCCACTTTGTGTGGAAAGAAACTCCAACAAACATTAAAAACCCACTTCATACATTATCTGAAAAAAAATGCATTGTCACAAAACTGATACATGGCTGTTTCTTAGCTTGTGAAAGGTTTAGTGATACATGGTTTTCCCAGGACAGTGCCAAAACAAAAATGCTAAATGAACAGGGACATGTGGATAAATACGGTGTACTTAGTGGGCAAGTTGACCAACAGTATTAGTAGTTAATATGCAAGTCTTGCGTTTTTATGTGTGTGAGTCGGAGCAGTCAGCTGGCCCTGTGTGACTGACAGGGCAATATTGAAAGAGATCACCCATATGGGTGCCATTGATTTCCAGTTAATTGAATGATTACCACTTTAGCATGCAACACCACAGTTAACCACTGCTGTCAATCAATGTGAGCGCATCACTGCCACCTGAACTGCTGCACACAGCCCACTTCCTGTAATTCACTAACTGGAGTGCTGCTGCTTGTTGTATTATGTGCTGCTGTGCCTGTGTCTATTTTCTCCTCATGTTATATTCTATTTGCGTTGATTACCTGTAGAATCATTTTACTTTTGTGGCTGCAAAACTAACCTCATTTCCCCACAGATCAATAACGTTTCATGGTGTTGTATAAATAGCGGTGCCTATAATGTAATTTGATGGAAATTAATGGCTTGGGGATTTGAACTATGACAACCTGAGGATGTAAACTGTAAAGCTGAGTGATTTAACACAAACAAGGTTCGCATAAATGTTATGTAAAGAGCTAAAAAGGGTCTAGTTTTGTGAGAAAATCCCATGATGTTGGACTGGCAGGTATATAATAAAGCTACAAGTCCAGATAATTATACTCACACACCACTGCCCATATTTCTGTCTGGTCTCGGAATGGTAATTATCCGTTTGGTCAAATAACAGACTACAGGAAAGATGTGCAGTAAATCTTTGTGCATGTGTGTGTGTGTGCGCGGTCGTTGGTTTGCTGACATGCTATATAAAGCTGGTATTTTGGCATACACCAAAATCAGCGATGCACAAATCCTAAGGGCAGTGTGTGTGTGTGTGTGTGTGTGTGTGTGTGTGTGTGAACTAATAAGACAAACAGACATACAGTGGTGCTTGATTCATTACTATGTGAGCCTCATAGCGTGTGGTCTCTTCTATCAGTGAGTGTGTGCTGCTCAGAGGAGCTGGGGGCTTCATGTAGAAACATATGGCCTTTAGTGAAGGAGACAGATGAAGGATAATCTCTTTGGCAGTCCAGTACACACACAGACAGACACATACACATAATCCAGTACTTGCCGCATTGCATATAGATTGTAAATGTGACATGGTGTGATAGTTTAACAGTTTAAAGCTTGATTTGTGTGCTAGAGAGCCTGTTTTATTTTCGTAATGTTTTTAGCCTGCTTTGACTTTACTCCTAATTGCAGGTCTGCTTGACTTTATACAACAATAACTGCAAATAAATCAGGCTGATTAATCTTCAAAATGAAATTCAAAAAGACAAGACAAATTAATTATTTCATATTTCTGCAGAGAAACAAAGCCTGCTCCTCTTTTGAAAAGAAAAAAATAAGTGACCCCTGTAACTTGCATTCCTACATGTGTTTTTTTTTCCAAATCTGGTAATTATACACAGTTTTTTCCCCTTTTTTTTAATACACCATACAAGTTCTGATCCAAGCATGGCTGCCTCTGTGCAGCTTATAGATGAAACACACAACAAAGCACTTCTTAACTCAACATATGACCCTAGCAACCCAGATACAAGACAGATTACTTTGAAAAGAGATTGTTGTGCATTGAAGCTACATGACAAACACTCATTCTAAACACAAAGTCATTGGGGAACTCATATTAGATTACATACAAGTTAGAATATCTGCTGGGCCTCACACTTTTCCTCCTTAAAACTCAGGGACAAACAACACGAAATTTGAAACATTATTATTATTATTTAATTCCAGAGAATCACACTTCCTGTCTCTGTCTAAACACATACATTAAGGTGTAATTATTCTCTCCAACAGGTTTGTAATTAGTAGCAATTATCAGGTAGAGCAGCATTGTTTGTCTTGGTTAATCAAGCTAAGCAGATGAGTTGTAAACATCACCTTCCTGCTCCACACAGCCATTAAACAGCAGGGGTCAATTAAAATCCTGCCCACAGGCCACAGAGGGACAAAGACACTTCCTTAACTTCACTTCATCCACAGAGACAAAGTGAAACACTTCAGTTAGTAGAGCGCTAACATTTCAAAGTGAAAAACCCTCGACGAGAAACTGCAAATACATCCTGTATGGTAGATATTTCAAAATAAAACGTAGTCCCACCATCATTTGAAGCATGTACGAAATGTTTTTAATTTGTGACACAAAAGACAACATCACTGTCACAAGGCTTCAGTCAAACATTGTTGCATACAAAATGTAACACGGCAGGTTTTGTGTCACAGTTCAGTGAGCACACATTCCAAATGTAAAGTCGTTGATTTCAATCAATTCAAAGATTTTATTCAAAACTATAAAACACATCTGTAATGTGAACAAAATAAAATGCAAATTATTGCAAAAATGTAAAACTTTGATTCTACCATTAGTGAATTTCTCTCTATATAAAAAAAATCATCAAGTATGCAGACTAATCCATGCATACAGCACTTTACTTACTTTAATACTTTTTGTCGAATGCTTCTTAAAATTCAAGTTATTAAAGGTAAAACCTCAAGTTAGTTCAATTAATTGTGAACAAAACGACTTTTAAAAAATATTTTTTCTACTTTTGCTATTCTGAACTACAGAACGTTTTGTCTGATGCAAACTTTGTGTAACATTAAAAAAAAAATTGGAGTGTATAAAGTAAAAACTCTTAAAATATAAAAGAATTCTCAGAATGTAAAATAAATCAGCAAAATAACGGGGAAGACAGAAAATCATTTGGAATGTGTTTTACATTTTGTTTTAAATAACATTTGTTGAATATGCTGAATATATACACTTGATCAGTAAAACAGTCTGTACAAAATCACTATGCTACTCTCTATTTGGTAGGACTCGAGCCCTAATAAAATCTTGCAAGAAACATATGAAAATAAGAAACAAACATGTGCTGTGAGGGAAAAACTCCCGCACCATATTTCTTCTGCCTAATGACTGCTTTCTCACTGTCTCACTGTCTCATATCCTGTCTTTGTGTCTATCTGGCCTTTTCAAAACACTGGGTGAGAACATCCCGAGGGAGGGAGCTCATTATCCTATTCTCTAATGAGCGGAAGGATACAGAGAGGGAAGAAAACTTTAGAAACTCCAATGGAAGTCATTTGAAGGATGCAAAATAGTAGCCGGACCGCCCTGAGATAAACTATTACAAACAGACGTGTGTCTACTAGCAGAGATGTCTCGAACATCAAGGAGTGGGCTCCAATTATATTTAAAATCCAGATATTTATTTATTCTTCACTGGGAAATCACTACACATCAAACCCTGAATTATTTAGAGCTCAAAATTCCAGCACTCTTAAAAAAGTAAATGCAGTATCATGTCGGTCCGTTCTTCTCCTGCTGTGAGGTGTTTCTGAAGTTCTCAAAATTCAGTTATGTTGTTATATTTTACTCTCTTGGCAGAGTCCCTAAGTGTCAAAGGGTTTGGTGTTTCTGCCAGGATAGTGTGCTCTGTACTGAGCCTCCATCTCCTCCACCCAGGCCATGCTCCAGTCCCAGGCGGGAACGGGCTCCGGCTCGCCAAACGAGTCGCCGCCGTCTGCACGAAATGACGGATACAAGGCGCTGAGGGGGGAGGCCGGCGGAGAGAAGTCTAAACACAGGAAAGGACGACATGTTGACTTGCATTTCAATATCGAGCGGAGGGATTATATTAAAACAGAAAGCTTTTTGCCTGTGGAGGAGGTAACAGAATAAGTAAACATTTCAAGAGCAGCACCTTTCACGCTGAGTCTCTGAGGAGAAGCACATTTAGAAGCTTCTTTGAAGCAGCTGTCTGTCAAATAAAACTATTCTAATACGTTTGGGGCACCAAAACCAAACACTGCCGATCCACAACAGTCACGTTCTGGATTCTAAAGGTACTATTATATTTCAAAGAGCTCAGAAAATGTAGCTGTCCAGGAATAATAATAGTTTATTCAAAGCTGAAGGCCACTTCATGCTGAGAGTGTATTTCACTGCGTCCCGATCTGAAACAAGCTGCTCCTCCACTCTTTTCATATGAATAATCCACGCTGTTTTTATCCTTACATAAGCACACTTAACCTCATTAGAGCTTTTGTCTTTTTATTCACTGACAAAGAAACTTGTATTCAATAAGAATATTAACAGACAATATTTTGTTCACATCCTGAGAAAAACAAACACATAATTTTGTTGTGTCAAGGCCCAGTTAACTGTTAGAGGGTAAGGAGGTTATCTATTAAAGGGGACTGATAAAGCTTTTCCTTATTTTCCTTATATAATGTTACAATGTCGGATGTTCATATTAAATGTGGCCTGTTTCAAATAATGAGGTAAACGTTATGTAAAAGAAATCCCTGTGAGCAAAACCTCAGGCTTCATACCGTTCTAAATACTCTGTTTCCAACAGTTTTTTTCTAATTTGGCCAGAAGCTGACATCAACACATGACAGATTTCTTTATGTGGTCATTTGATCCGGCGCACGTCAGGGAATGCTGTAATAATTGGTTGCCGATGTTGTTAATTTCTCCCCGATTTTGGATCAGATTTCTGCTGAAACATGTCCGGTTGTGAAGATTTTGCTTTAGAAGCTTTTACTGGTGATTTTTCACAGTAGAAAGTGCTGCTACAGTCAGTACCTGGCTGCAATGAGCGCAGATATGGAAGACACGGAAACGCTGACCAATCAGAGCAGACTGGGCTTTTTCGGGAGAGGGGGCTTAAAGAGCCAGGCGCTAAAACAGAGCATTTTGGACAGAGAGTGAATACAGATGTTCCAGCACAGACAGTCTGAGGAACATAATGTGTGAACATTAAAACATGTAAACATGTTCTAGTAGAAACCTATAACAGAAGTATGAATCTGAAAATGAGCACAATAGCCATTGTGAGACTGCATTTTCAACTGCAGAGAAAACACTCACACACACCACATTGCACTGCTGTATGTGTAAAAACTAGCCGAGGCAGAAAACAGCCAAAAGTGAGAGATTGGCAAATGGAATAAAACTGAATGCTGCCTGCAGATGGAGAGCAGAGTGACTGATGAGGTGACACAGGGGGGAAGGATGACTCATCTGAGGTTCAATTTGCTGAAAGGTCCTAAGTAATTGCCTGGTGACACCTCAGATATTGGCCTTAAAGACTGTCTCTTCCACACAGACACATGCACAACCACTGACGTACAGACAGGTAGCTGAGAGGGGAGCAGTAACCTCCAAAAACATGTTTTCTTCTTTACAATGATTTAGAATCTTAACCATCAAAATGAAAGGAGCACTCAAAACTAGCTTATGTCACCATGAGTTTCATGGTTGTCTGACAGAGTTCGTGTCTGCCATGAGTCTGCCTGTAGGGCTGCATGTTAGCGGTTAGGATCATTCATAGACTGAGAGCTCCACCTAGTGGAGAAATGCAATAAACACAACAGTTCAGATCCTCTGTCTGAGGATGCCGCTCGCCATTCTTTTTTGTTGTTTTTGACAAGTTAAAATACATCGTCTAAAAACAACAGCTGACCCAAATAATATTTAACTTTGTTTTGTTGTTTTTTTTCTTGTGATTTACTGGATATTTTACCTCTAAAAATCATTGTAATCAAATAATTAAAAAAATCATTTAAGATTATTAAATTGTAGAATATATAGTTTTTAGGAAAAAAAACGTGTATATGTGTGTGTCTGTGTGTGTGTATATATATATGTGTATATGTGTGTCTGTGTGTGTGTGTGTGTGTGTGTGTGTGTATATATATATATGTGTATATGTGTGTCTGTGTGTGTATGTATATATATACATGTGTATATGTGTGTGTGTCTGTGTGTGTGTGTGTATATATGTGTATATGTGTGTGTGTCTGTGTGTATATATATATATGTGTGTCTGTGTATATATATATATGTGTCTGTGTGTGTGTGTCTGTGTGTGTATATATATATATATATATATATGTGTGTGTGTGTGTGTGTGTGTGTCTGTGTGTCTGTGTATGTGTGTGTGTGTATATTTTAAAGACTTAGAAACTGAAATTAAAATTATTTTGAAACCCTCAACCCAACATGCACCATCCCGCTGTGGATGTGAAAATGATCCCATCTGAGTTCCCTGGTTTTCCAGACTGAGCAGAAACTGTTGTGTGTTTGTAATGAGCATCGGTTTGTAATCAAAAGTGTTTCCTCCTCTGCTTACCTGACAAAGATGCTCCGCTCATGCTCTCTGCTGCCGCAGCCAGCAAGCGGGCGAAGTTGGCGCTGTCGTTAGTGTAGCAGCTGTCCACGGAGCTGATGAGGCTGGTGCGAGCGCTGGCCATGTTGCTGTCCATGACCGAGCTCCAGGTGTTCCACAGCGAGCTGTCCCACTCACTGTAGCACGAGGACGGTGTGCTCTGGAGGCGGGCGCGCCGCAGGCCGATTGGCGGGACCTCAGGCTCATCGGCGGCGGGGTCAGCCTCCAGCTGAGTGGAGCAGCCGGGCCCGCAGACGTAGCCCAGGGTGGGGGAGAAGGGGTGGGACAGGGAGGGACGCTGCTGAGGCAGGGCACTGCTGACAGAGAGGGGTGGCATGATCACATGACTGTGTATAAACTAAACAAGGAAAAAACTAATTGTTGTATTAATAAGTTCCCACACCTTCTTAAACATCAAATTCAAGGACTTTTCAAGTACTTTCAAGGCCCAATTCCCTGAAATTCAAGGACCCAACACAGAGTTTTTATAGATGAGACCTGATGCAGGCTGGTGCATGAAAAAATGACGCAACTGCAGGCAAGCCTGGCTCCTACAAAATTCCTGTACAACTTAACTACATTCAAACAAATTCAACAAAACGACTTGGTTACGTTTCGGAAAAAAATATCATGGTTTGGGTTAAAATAAGTATGTTTGTTACGTAATAAAAAATATAATTAAATAAAATAATAATAAAAGATGTGCTTGGATCTTAGCCAGCTGTACTGAACACCCGTGTCCCCTGGACCTCTACCTGCATCTCTCAGGTTTGGGGCTGAGCTCCAGATACTGGGTGGCTTCCTGTGCTGTCAGTGTGCCACCCTGGTCCTCATCCATTGACATGTGATATGATGCAGTAGACAGGTGGCTGTAGGAGGGGACGCTGCTGCTGCTGTTGTTGTTGTTGTTGTTGTTGGTGGTGGTGGGTCCTGGCTGCCCACGGTGGCCACACAATGACTGGAGAGAGCCCATGTCCACCGTTAGCTTCGTAGAACGACTGGAGCTGAGCAAAATGCAAGAGACAGACTCATTAATGCTAACGTGCAGGCATGAAGCCACATTCTGGAAATACGCTTAGTCGCTTTCTTGCAGAGATGTAGGCCTCATGGTCTTCTTAAGTACAAAGCTACAGCCAGCAGAAAGTTAGCTTAGCTTAGCATAAAGACGGGAAACAGGGAGAGAAACAGCTAGCCTAAAATCTGACTACCAGAACCTTTCTTTGCACAAAAACGCAAAGTAAAAACAAAACTTTGCTGTTCACAGGGGACTTATCTTAACGTAAAGACGGACTCTGTCCAAAGGAAGTCAGTCTACCAGCACCTCTAAAGCTCATTATGCATTACCACCCAGTCTGAGGTGTGTCTCTCACCCTTCATCTGAGCTGAGGCTGTGTGCGTCCGTGGTGTCCTCTATGGGCAGCGGTGGTGGGGGGGGCAGCATGTCCACCAGGTGTAGTGATGCAGAGTAATGCAGCAGGCGAGGACAGCCAGAAACTTTGTCACACTCTGGATATCCACCTGGACACAAACATAGGACAAGTTGAAATAAAATAACACATACTTAGAAATAATTACCACTATTATTTCAAATGTGTGTTATTAGTACACGCTCTAGCTTAACTATAAGCACAATTTCAAATTGAAGATTACAGTGGAGTTTTGAGAGTCAAAAAGTGTGAGATGTCTGTCTTGAGCTGGTGTATGGACAACAATCATTTTACTATTGTTGTGGTGGACCATTGCACTCCCTCAGTGACTATGCCTGGTGCTATTATTTATTGTTGTATGCTGTACTGTACTGTACTTGTATGTTGTCCATGGTAGCAAACTAGTTTCCCCTTTGTGGATTAATAAAGTGAATCCCATCCTAACAATGACAACGGATTGTGTCATACCGTGGCGTCCTGATGGTATGTGACTGAGTCTCTGTTTGTAGACACTGGATGGACAAGCCTGCTTCCTGGTCGGCACTATGGGGACGCTGTTCACTGCATGCAACTCTGTGGGAAACAAATAAGTTAATGTAGGACACATTACCCAATATTCTATGTTGATTAGGGTTGCAGCAGTTTGAGATTTTCAGGGTATGATAACCGTCTCAGAAAATATCATGGTATCACTGTACAGGGTATACAGTATTAAACAATTATTATTATTATCAGTTACAATGACTCTTAAAGAAATTAAAACAGAAGGTTTTTTGTTGATTGAACAAATGCTTTTGAACTTGAAACCATTTTTTAATGGAAGTATGCATAACAAGTCTCCCTTTTGACTTTTGAAAATAAATAAAATATATATTTTCAATACCATAGATAGGGTCAATTTTCATACCACGGTATACCATGAAGGCAGTATGCCGCTACAACCCTAATGTTGAAAGGAGGACTATGAAAATGAACTGTAGTAGTGGTATTAACATCACATTACCACCACTATTCACCTTGCTTGCCGTGGTTTTTTTCCCATGACTCCCTCAGCACACCCATCTTGGGCTGGGGGCGTATGGCCTGTTTCCACGGTAACGCCTCCCGGCTAACGAGGGGCGAGGTCTTTGCGACAGGCTGGGGGAATATCTGGATGGTCTCAGCTCCTTGCTGATGGGGCGGACCATGAGGCATTTTAGGGCAACGCCCGGGACTGTTGAAGGTCTTGAGGCCGTTGCCCATCAGGTCCACATAAAAAGTGCCATAAACGCCACAGCTGTCGGTCACAATGGGGACAGCTGAGTCCATGCAGCCGGGGTCCTTCCAGGAGACTGGGAGGCCTAATGAAACACAGATGAATATGTACTGACACTCCGGAGCATATTTATCAGAAATTATGAAAGATTGTTGGATGGTAAACTGTCACATCTCTAGTACAGTTCATTTGGGAAAGGCAAGTTTGGCAAGCTAAAGTTTGTATAGCACCATTCAGACACAGGCAATTCAAAGTGCTTTACAACTGCATTAAAATACATTAAACACCAGAACAATAACATCAATAATGCATCCAAAGACAAACAAAGGCAACATCATGTCTTATGTTTAAAATACATAACACATAAGATGCCAAGGAAACATCAAAAGCACGCAAAATAGTTACAGATTAAAAATAAGTTTTGTATCTAATTTATGGGAAAGCCGTAGTAAAAAAAAAAGATACATTGTTGTGTTTTTGTTCTGGTCTGTTTCATGTTCTTATTGTCTTATTACGATTATTGTGTCTTATTACAAATCAAAAGAACTGAGTCATATGGACCGACAGGTGACTCACTGATTTTGATAATGTCATCCTGTATCATCAGCTCTGCATGGACCGGTGTCACAAAGAGATCACCAAAAAAATAATTGGTTATGAGTTTTATGAGTTGAGGCAGGACCTTGTGTATCATAAACATCTTGTACAGTAATATTACGAGAGGATACGATTCACTCAGTCTTTAATGAGTAACCATTAAAGTAAACTGAGTTGGGCACAAGCTCAACACACTGCTTATGGAAGAACTGCACTCACATGCTGATATGCATGTGTTACTATGGTTACCAAATGATCTTGTATAAATATAGGCTATGCATTGCTCACGCAGATCAGCAGATTACTTTCTTCACAGCTGGCGATGAAGCAGATGGGGATTTCATCAGAGCTAAGCTTTTGAATTCATAAAAAAAAATCATATACCATCACAGAATCAGCATCAACACCCTGCTTTTCTGGTCATCTCAGTCTGGTTATTTGATTTGCACCAGAGTTTGATTGACAGCTTTCACAACAGCCCAAACTGACCAAACTCAACAGTTACACACATCAGAGAGAAAGCACCTCAGGAGCCTCCAGTGTTTCACTCCTGCTGAACAAATCAACCAAATTATCCATTTTATCCTCAGTTGGGTAGACTAGCTTTTATATAAAGTTCATCATGTGCGTCAAGGCCAAGTGTTAGACCACAAATCTTCATATATACCAATCAATACTCACTGGCACCTCTGATCCCTGGATGTTTCTGACCTTGGGTCCAGAAGTCCTGATACTTCTGATTGAGGGCAGGTCTCCAGCCTCCAGAGATCCAGGGGGAGTCGGAAGCTGCCATCCTGTAGATGAAAAGTATTTGAGAAGTTTTATATTGCTTTAGTATTGCCTGTAGTGAAAATACTTATGAGTGTCAGTCATTCAATCTGAATTAAAATAATAAAACTATAAAGATTGTACTTCACATTGGTTTAAGTGAATCCCAGGTTGGCATCAGATTGTTTCATGTATCATAAAACCACATTTAGTTTTAGCCATTTGGATTTATTCTTACGACTTAATTTTACATAAACCATATTTGTAATCACCAAGCGCTGTCAGTTCTCTCCACTTTACCTGTGTTTTATGATGAGATCTTCACTGGCTAGTCTGTGTAAACCTAAGAAGAAAACAAGCATAAACAAATATACAAAATCATATACAGTGGAGGAGGTATTCAGATCCTTTACTTACTTAAGTAAAAGTATATAGGTATTTAAGTAAATTAAAAGTATTGATTGCGCAGTAAAATGCTGTGTGAGTGTTTTACTATTATATATGATTCTTATGGATTAATTACTGTTGTATTAATGTGCATGTTGCATTTTACTGCTGTATATGTTCAAGGTTGTGCTAATTTTAACTCCTTTATATACTGTTGGGCAGTTTAATTTACAGTTAATTTATCCTATTTTATAAGATCGCCATATGTTTTTAGCGTGACTGTCCTGTGAGAACCACGTATCTCATAAAAATCAACTTTTCATGGTGTCAGAAAAACAGCCCTGTTTTCAGCTTTGTGATGATGCATTTTCTAGCTGATCCAAGATACTTGTTAAAGACTTTTAGTTTTAAACTTTTTAGTTCATCACAAACATTCAAAATCAACACATCAGGAGATCCAGTACATGTTTTTCACTGGTCAGGAAGGAGATGAAAGCTGTCATCTGAAAAGTAACTAAAGCTGTCAGATAATGTAGTGGAGTAAAAAAAAAGTACAATATTTACCTCAGATGTAGTGGAGTACAAGTATAAAGTAGCATAAAATGGAAATACTCGAGTACAAGTACCTCAAAGTTGTACTCTCCACCACTGCTTCTATAGGACAGCTCTTATTTTGACATGACTTAATCACAGACTTGAAGTCCTGCAGGTGTAACTGAGATTCAGGTTTGACATTTTTGATACTGAGCACATTTTAATATGGTGTGTCTATAAACACACCTTTAGCCCTGCCATGTCCTGGTATCAGGTGGCCTGTCCTGCTGTGGCGTCTGAAGAGGTAGACAGCTGCAACCATCAAAACGCACCACAGGAGGGCGCCAACGCTGCCGATCAACACTGGGTCCTGAAGCAGGGCCAGGACCTGAGACAGATCCCGTCTTTGGCTGTCTGACCCAGGGGGACCACCGATCTGTGGGTCTGAGAAGCAAATAGAAAGCAGATGGAATCAGATATGAAGTCATGATAACTTTGATTATACTCTGAAGACACAGACTGCATTTGATCTGTGCAGTGTCCTGATACAGAAATTAACAGCTAAATGCCCTTTTGCTCACTGATGACAAATCCATGAGGGTCACTCAGCATTCCTACTCCAGCTCCGTTCACAGCTGCTATGGTGATCCAATATCGTTTCCCTGCTTTGAGAGTAGAAATATCCAGGTTGTGTTGGCCGCTATCCACTGTCCAGTTTTGGTACTGCTGCTCCTCAGACTCCACACACCACACCTGCAAAAAACGTTTGCATGAAGTACTACAGCTCTCAAAGTAATCCCTGCACAAAGGTAGCATATAAGGATATTTTGTAAGGGATTATATTTCCTAGATGTAAAACCTACAGTAACTTCCGCTCTGCTCAGGAGTAGGGCCCGACTGACATGGGATTTTTGAGGCCGATAACGATTTTAGAGGAGAAAAATTCATTGATTTCCGTTATGGTGACCGATATAGTGAATATTTGTGCTGGAATGAAAATATCTTTTTTATGTGGATTGTGCAACGATTTTGCACCGATATGACTATATGCAAAGGTAGTTAGAGGCTGTTTTCTTAAAAAAAAAAACATACTTTAAAGAATACTTAACATTATTATACATTATACACAATGTTTTACATTGTCAAACAATACTAGAAGTGAACACTGAGAAAATAAAGAAGAATTAAAAATAAAGAGATAAATAGTGCTGTATGTTCAGTATCAGTCAATCACTGACCATTTAAATAAAAAAAACACGTCATGATACCATTTCTAAATCACCCCAAGCATTGAATGTTCTGTAAAAAAAAGTTTTCATATTGGCGCATATCGGACAACATATGCAGATACTGATAGATACTGATAGATACTGATAGATACCGATATAGCGGTCTGGCTCTACTCAGGAGGTGATACTACACGTGATTACCTGGTAACCCTGTATGATACCGTTGTGGGTTTCATGAGGAGGAGGCTCCCAGCTCAGATGGATGGTGTTATTCTGCTCATGGCTCACTGTTATGGACACAGACAGTGGAGAGGCACTGGGCACTGCAGAAAGAGGAGGAAGAGAATGAAGACAAGAGAAGGCTGTACTCTATATTCAAGTTCAGAAAAACACATGCAAAAGAAAGGACACAGATATTCTTAAATGTAATCATCTCCCACCTGTCTCAGGGACTCTGAGGTGCCGGGTGTTGCTCTCCCTCCCATACAAGTTGCTGCCATAGGGCCGAACTTTGAACTCATACTTGTAGCCTCTCTTTAAGGGGCCCACCTGAGCCTGGAAGCTGGGCAGAGTCACCTTCTTTGCTCCCCAGTCGGAGCTGGCCGGCAGCAGAGAGCGATAGAGAACCTCGAATCCGTCGAGGTAGTGAGGCTGGGCTGGGAGGGACTGGAGCTGCTCACAGAGAAAACACAGCATGGATCATACACCTGGAATACTCCTTCTCTGAAACTCTCTGAATTAGCTTGCCCATACCTTCCATTGGACTTGTGATATGTTAGACCCCGGGGCCATGATGGTGACGTTTTCCAGAGCAACTCGCAGGGCTGACAGCTCTTTGTGGAGGTCTCTCTGTTTAGTGCTGGTAGCCTCTGGAAACACAAGCGTTTTATTGATTTATATTTATTTTATATAGTTAAAAATATATCGAGATTTTAAAATGATGGACACACAGGACAGGATTCGTAAAAAATAACATATATATTACTCGAAAAAATATGTAAAGCATATTTGATGGTTGTAACTACAGCATTGCCTAGCAACATATTGGTGTTTAAATGTCTGATTTTTGTCCTCTGGTTAATTAAAATAATAATTAAAAGGCTATACTGAGTAAGGCATTGATTTGGACAAAATGATGCAGTTTGTACCTGGACCCGTGCTGCATCTGAAATCACATACTGAGCACTACATACTCACAATCGTTCAACATAATTTTGTGAATAAACAGAAATACCTTCAACTAGTAGCTGTGCGCTGGCAGTGACCACACCTACATCATTGACAGCTGTGCAGGTGTACTTCCCAGCATCCTGTGCTGTCACATAGTGGATCTGCAGAGTCTGGTCTGGGTTTACAAGATACCTATACACACATGTAGAGCAGTTAGTTTTCACATTTACTGTCCCTCTGATCTCTCTTAGTCTTTACAGTAACTCAAATGTTGATTTAGCAGATATTTTACAACAACCAAGAATGTCAGGAAAGAAAGAAGCCCTGTAAGGAAAAACAGGTTAGCAATGTGTAACAAATATTTCCTGTTTTCTGCAGGTTACAGTCAATCTAGTAATGTAAATACAAATATATATTTCATAAATAAACATTGATCGGGTGTTAAAGGAATACTTCATCCCCTTTCATCCCAAAATGGGAGCTGCTCTCATTGGATGCATTTAAGTTGATTCTAAATTACTTGGCTGCAGGTACATCTGGCAGTATATGTTTTGACTGTTTTTTGATACGTTATACTTTTGTAATTTGTTCTTTGTCTTCATTTTAAATTGTTATGTGTTTGTTTCATGTCTGAAACCGTGTTATTTGTGCTGCTGCCTGTCTTTTTAATCTCAGTGAGTCTTTACTCCTGGTTAAATAAAAGTAGCAAAAAGAAAGAAAGGAAAAGATCATTTGTACATCAATTACTTCCCCTGTGTTACGCTGAATTTGTGAAGAAGATTTTCTGGCATGCCTGCACATGATCGAAGAATCCCAAAAAAAAGAGAAAATTCTTGATGAAT
>JAOVVB010236377.1:0-23087 GCA_028570985.1 Heterobranchus longifilis | reverse complement strand
TTTGAGAAAAATGTGTAGTTTTTAAAGAAAAAACATATGAAGGCTTCAGAAGAAATACTTCTGAAAATGTAAAGAAAAAAGGACTTCAAAAAGTGAGTTGGTGGAATTCCCCTCTGTGAAATTATTTGGGGAATGTAAAAAACAAAATTCTGTGTAATTCAGCACACAGATGAAATCCAAGAGTTCTGCTTGCAGACAGATAACAGAGAAACTGTCTGTGTCTGAATGACGTTGATAAGAGCATCATACCAATACAGTGGCCTTTCTCTGAGCGGCAGATTCCCCCCTGTTCCTCTCCTCAGGAGTCCGACACACACACACGCACACACACACACACACACACATACACACACATACACACAGGGTTAGTCTACAACCATCTGTCTGTGAATTATGCTGTATTATTTCTTTTTATTATATTATGAATTAATTAATGTTTTGTTATTGTATTAAAGTAATAATCACTGAGCTCCTAATTTGTTTTTGTCTGCTTTTTCTTTCTTTTTTACCAAAACACTGCATCCTCAACAGATTGCTCGTAAATCAAACTGTTTAAATATTTCCTTGGTTTTCTGCAGATGCTTCATCTGCTAACTACCCTTATTCTAAAAGAAAAATAAACAATACAAAGTTTCCCTTGTACCAGGGGATTTTATTAATAGTGGAAGAGCAAAACAGTTCTTAAGTATGTTAGTCATTTTCAGTGCCCCAGTCACAACATTTAATAATAGTATGGTTTTAATGGTTCAGCCATCACTGCAATAGTTTCCTAAACTTCCTCATTTTTATAATCACTCTATTGTATCATACATTTTCATCACAGCTCACTGCTGATGTTTTGAAACTCAACCTTGAACTGTGGGTTTTGAGGGTTTTTTAGGCCATGAGATTTGTACTTTTAACAGAGTGGTTTAAAATTGCTAAACATCAATCATACATTAAAGGTCCCATATTGTAAAAAAAAAAAAAAAAAAAAGAAAAGAAAAAGAAGAAAAAAGTGAGATTCCCATTGCTTTTTTGATTATAAAGCAGGTAGGTGCTGTATAAATACTGTGTAAGTATCAAAGTGCTCAATCCAAGGAGAGATGAACAGCCTGTTTTCAGAAACTGTGCCTTTAAATGAGCCGCCAGGACTTCTGTAAGGTTGTGATGTCACAACTGTTCTGTGGGTAGAAAGTGCCGCTACAATGGCATCACAGTCATTAGCCGGCTGCAATGACGGCGCAGACGCCAAGAGCACAGATGCAGAAGACCCAGAAATGCTGACCAATCAGAGCAGACTGGGCTTTTTTTTCGGGAGGGGGCTTAAAGAGACAGGCGCTAAAAATGAGTGTTTTAGGCAAAGGGTGAATACAAGTATATTCAGACAGTATGAGAAAAATAGTGTGTTTTTTTAACATTAAAGCACGTAAACATGTTCTAGTAAAAACTCAAAATACAAGTATGAACCTGAGTATGAACCATGTGAGAAATGTTTTCAGTGCTTATATGCACAATGGGTTTTCTGTCTGATAAATCCAAGGGGGGGAAAAAAGCATAATCTGCTCATGCATGATAGATGCATATAAATGCAATTTAGAGAAGAGAGAAAGATTGTTTTTGTTCTATGAAAATGTGCTGATGTCCTGATGTTTTGAAGATATTATGTGAACATACAGCTCTATGAATCCCTCTTTAACACAAAGAGGAGACATCAATAGAATCAATGATGCAGCTCGACTCATTGAATCTATCACTGCTCTCATATATCAAAGACGTAGAAATTGTATTTGCGTGCCACATGGAGGAGATTCAGTTTCAGACGACAGTCAGCTCCGTCTGAGAGGAGGGCGGGGAGTTTCATGTGGCCGGGCCCTGTCATCACTGCCTTAACTGAAATCAGAGAGGGTTGGTAAAGCTGTGAGAAAATGAATGTTCTATACACTCAGAGGCTCGATAGCCGTTTGATAGAAATCCCCCATTATAGGGTGTGTGGTTCTTCTCAAACCCACTGGGGGTCATTTAGCACTTGGCAGCGCAGACATAACAGCACTTGAGAAGAGACAGGGTGTGTATAAAGGTGAGGACGGATTCAGACCTCCGCTGATGAAAACTGTCATCGGACACAGTTATCAAGTGATTTGTCGAGAGAAATATGAGGCCAGGAGAAGTCCCTGAACGACCAATCTAAATGTCAGTCCTCGCTTCATGCAAAATGAGGAGGAGGGAGGCGCAATGTGCGAGGCTGCTGAGCAGATGATATATTACCAGGAAAGCAGGTGGAATCCTCAAATTGCTCTAATTTTTCAACAACCCTCCCGGACAGACACATCTGTAATATATAAATAGGATCAATTACTTGTGACCTTGTTGAACTTTACAGCATGTCGCAACATTCCTATATTCTTGTGGGTTGGTGTACTTAATGATAGGGCTGCAACTAAGGATTATTTTCATTGTTGATTAATCTGCTGATTATTTTCTATAAAATGTCAGAAAATGGTGAAAAATGTCCATCCCAGTTTCTTAAAGTCCAAGGTGATGTCGTTAAGTGTTTTGTTTTGTCCAAAGCCCAAAGATATTCAGTTTAATGTAAAAGGAGAAAAGCAGGAAATCGCCATATCTGAGAGGCTGAAAACAGCATTTTCTGCATGAAACATTACTATTGATTATCAAAATAGTCGACTAATCATTGGAGCTCTTAGTAATAGGCTAATAATGACATTATCACACTGATATGAATTATATTACTTATTATACTCCAATAAAATTCCTGTTTGATACCCGGCACACTGTTTAAAGTGTATCTGTGATCCTGAGGTTCCTATTAAAACACTTTGTGACTTGTGTCTGTGAAAAGTGCTATATAAATACATTTATTCTTTCTTCTTCTTCCTATAATGATGCTCCTGTTGTTGCAATGTCATAATGTTTGTATATCAGGCTATTCTTCCCCAACATGTAGCATAGGATTATTATCTTGTCTGTAAAGTTCTTTACTTCCTATTGCATGAAAAAACTGAGTCTGAGTTTTATTTTTAATTTTTTTTAAATTTAATTTTAACATGTAACAACCAATTTAAAAAAAAGAACAATACAATGAACTGTAAACATATAACAAACTATCAATATATAAATTCTCATAAACAACATAGGCTAAATAAACAACATAAATAAATATTACATGTCCCAAAAGGAGTAGTAAGAAGTTGTCACGTATATGGTGTAGGGCTGCACCATATGAGGAAAATATATGATATGATATGCAATAACATTGTTGAATATTGCAATAACGATATTACTTGCTATAGATACATAAACAGTCATGTCAGTTCTGCTTTTCTGCAAAAATCACCAGAATTCAAGAATAATCTAAGCTTTATGTCATTAAATAATTGTCACATGGCCAAACACACACACACACACACACACACCCCACACACACAGAGAGAGAGAGAGAGAGAGAGAGAGAGAGAGAGGGGGGGGGAGAGAGAGAGAGAGAGAGAGAGAGAGAGAGAGTTTTTTTAGGTAAAAAGTTTCACAAAGTGACGCCCTCACCACAGGCACTAGTTGGTTTTATAGCCCAGCCGTTTTTGGAGACAGTGCATCGTGCTGCTCCTCCTCCTGGGGGGGAGGGGACCGGAGCACCGGCGGTGGCAGGCTATATATATTGAGTTGTTTGCTTACAGACAAGCAACTGATCACCCTGCTGCACGCACACACACACACACACACACACACTGGTCCTAACATCACGTTATCAACGAGTGGTAAACATGGCGGTGAGTTTCTTTATTGGTATTTTTCAATTAGGTCTGTTTTTGCTTGGGGCTGTTTAATGGCAATTCATGTAGATCTATTTTATCATTTTCCACGTGTTTACAGTGGTATAATTTACTATACTCGTTTTATTTTCTAATTTAAAAAAAAAACACATTGAT
This sequence comes from Heterobranchus longifilis, assembly GCA_028570985.1. Classification (NCBI taxonomy): domain Eukaryota; kingdom Metazoa; phylum Chordata; class Actinopteri; order Siluriformes; family Clariidae; genus Heterobranchus; species Heterobranchus longifilis. Next base: position 19,167 of record JAOVVB010236377.1, on the reverse strand, counting down.
AAAATTAGCAACTTTGAGAAAAGTTAAACTTTTAGACAACTCCAACTTTAGAAACAAGTTATCAGAATTAACATGTCTTTAAAGAACAATTGTAATGTAAACTCTAGACTGTTTTCTAACTTTTCCATTTATTTTTCTTGCAGCTTCAGGTGTCATACATCTTTGACATCAACGGCACTGACAACATCTCGGAGGAGTCTGGAGACTTCGACCTGGACTTCCAGGAGCCGTGTGGCAGCGCGCTCAGCAGCGACTTCAACAAGATCTTCCTACCGACGGTTTACGGAATTATATTCATTCTGGGAATCATTGGCAATGGATTAGTCGTCGTCGTCATGGGCTACCAGAAAAAGGTCAAAACGATGACGGACAAGTACCGGCTCCATCTCTCCGTAGCTGACCTCCTGTTTGTCCTCACGCTGCCCTTCTGGGCCGTGGACGCAGCCAGCTCCTGGTACTTCGGAGGTTTCCTCTGCGTGTCCGTGCACGTGATCTACACGGTGAACCTGTACAGCAGCGTGCTGATCCTGGCCTTCATCAGTCTAGACAGATACTTGGCTGTTGTGCGGGCCACCAACAGCCAAGCCACGAGGAAGCTGCTTGCGAGCAGAGTGATCTACGTGGGTGTGTGGCTGCCTGCGGCTCTGCTGACTGTACCCGACCTGGTGTTTGCCAGGGTGCAAAACACGGACTCTTCGAACTTTCTCTTTTTCGACGAAAGCATGGAGACTGCAGACTCCAAGATCATCTGCCAGCGCATCTACCCACAGGAAAACAGTCTCATATGGACAGTTGTTTTCCGCTTCCAGCACATCCTGGTGGGTTTCATACTGCCCGGTCTGGTCATCCTCATCTGCTACTGCATCATTATCGCCAAGCTGTCAAGAGGAGCCAAGGGCCAGGCTCTGAAGAAGAAAGCTCTGAAGACCACGGTCATCCTCATCCTTTGTTTTTTCTCCTGCTGGCTGCCCTACTGCATCGGCATCTTTGTGGACACCCTGATGATGCTGAACGTGGTCTCTCAATCTTGTGAACTGCAACAGGCAGTGGAGAAGTGGATTTCCATCACAGAGGCACTGGCTTATTTCCACTGCTGCCTAAACCCCATCCTCTATGCTTTCCTGGGAGTTGTGTTCAAGAAATCAGCCAGAAGTGCGCTGACAGCCAGCAGCAGATCAAGTCAGAAAGTGACTCTCATGACAAAAAAGCGAGGGCCAATTTCATCCGTGTCAACGGAGTCCGAGTCCTCAAGTGTTTTGTCAAGTTAACAAACAGTCGAACTCAGTCTGTGACTTGATACCCTCAGGAGAGAGAAAAAACTAAGCTTTCAATTCCAAAGAACTTACTACATTTTGTACAGATGTAAAAAAAAAAAAAAGAAAGAAAAGAAAAGAAAAAAAGAAGAGTTTTTATACTTTTTGCCTTGTTTACTGCAATTGTGTGTATTTTATTGCAATTTGTGCACGTTTTTATGTCCCTCAAAGCAGATTGTGTCCTCAGGCAGTGCCTCATTTCCATTCATTCAGCCTTGCAATCAAGATCCATTTTCTTTCTTTACAATTTGTGCTGCTGTATCAAAAAAAAAAGCTTGAGCATACAATGCTCTACTCTGTTTTCATGGATGGTAGCTGCTCTTGGAAACCTGTACATAGTTTGTAGCATTTGTGTGTGTGTTCGCACTTAAGTTGTGTGATTATCTGAAAAGCTATTATTTATTGCTGTCATTCACACTGGAAGTTTTGTAAAAGAAAGAAACTGCATGCTGCTTGTTTTTTTACAGTTTGTGTTTATTTTTTAATGTAAAAATAAAAAATTCTGTGCTTCTTATAATGACTGTGTGGTGTGCATTTGATTTTCACCTAAAAATCCTTCTCCTTCCCTGAGGGGGTGGGGGATGAGGTGTGTCTGAGGGAGGGTGTGTGTGTGCATGTGTGTGTGTGTGTGAGGGGGTTACGGGGGCGGGGGGTCTCCTAACACAAATGTCTCCACCTGATCTGGCTAAAAAGCAGAAGGATGACTGAGCAGACAGGCCCTGTAATTGCAGGAACATCTGTGCACTTTTACATCTTAAGCAACCATGACACAAAAGCTCAAATCTTTGGTTATAATTAGCACCCATATGGCTCCTTAACAAAGAAAATAGCATGTTAAGTTCGCCTTTGACTCATTCTCTTTCTTTTCATTTTGCAAGATATACTGCCTCCATTATGTTTGGCTTGTAAACAAGTGTTGTCCTCATTCACTTTACAGAGTGGGTCAGTGGGTCAACTTCGCCATTTTCCAGCTCACAAAACAAAACAAAAAGTAAAATAATAGTATTCAGGACATGGGTTATATATTCTGAAGATGCAAATAGGCAGACATAGTCTTTGTGGAGCACTCATGCAATATATCATTGGTAGTAAATCTGCTGGAATCACATAGTGACAAGACATAAAAATGACAAATTTCAAACATCAATCTCTCAGTGGGCTCTTCTATCTTCAATGCATACAAGAGATTTAATCTGGGTGGACTGGTGACAGGGTGATGTTCAAGTTGGAGACCAAAGCAACAATAGATGTCAGGGAGTCGTCAACTGACCGCTGTGCAGTGTAATGCTGGCATCCATTCAAGACTCCAATGGAGGAGCATTTCCATTTCTTTACATGTAAAAAAGGTGTGAATTGCCCCCATCAGGCCACAAGGTTAATGGATATTTAGAGGCTCTGGTCTCTCACAGTGAAACAGAATAAAACAAAAGGTGCTTTTTTTTCAGTTGGAAATGTTCCCAGATGATTCAGGATTAGCATGAGAGTCATGTGCAGGGACGGACCTGTGATTAACACTTCAGATGAATCCTCTTCATCGGCTTCTTTACATCGTCATCAGGAAAGGTTGTTAGAGGCTTTAGGATCATAGCAACTTTACAGCATTGTACTCGATGTGCACATTTTAGGGTTACACAGTAATCTGATAATGTGGGGGATAGCCGACTGTTGACCTAAAACATGTGAGATATCCTAAACACATTTTTTTTTAAACAAGAAAATGGTTAAATAAACCGCTTCAAACCGCGAAACTGCAGCTTCAATAAGGAAAGACATTAGATTAAACCCTAAACCCTTCTCAACAATTTCCCTCAGGATACATACAGTTTTATCTTATCTTAAACATGATCTGAACACTTTAACATCATTTGCGCAAAAAACAGAGTCTGGTCCACAGGCAGGACATAATGAGAATAATATGCTTTTACATGACAATTCCTGACCACATTTTCAAGCCATTTGTTTCATGAATTTGACTGATAATTTGGCTCCCATTGATGTATTGCATACCATTTTCAAAATAACAAAACATAATGCTTTTATCCAAATTGTCCAAAGTGCCCACTTGAGTGCACAAACAGTACTCAGGGCCCCTTTGGGAATAAACCCCCGGGTGCAAGAAAGTGTCCTTTCATTCATAATTTAAAGCTTTCTCTCTCTGTGTGTGATGAGAAAATATTCACTGTTCAACAACATACACATCTAAATCCATACTCTGCCTCTTCTGAACTTTCAACTTAAAGAAGTGTTTATTTTAGATAGACTAGGCTTTTCTAACATGATAATATTCTCATGATATAGCCATCGTCTCTTGCAGAACATCAATATCAATTTCCTGCACAGTGTTGCAACAATCCAACCTTTCTGACATGTAATATATTAATGAAAACAAACTCATGGGTGCATGTTGAAGAAGTGAAGAGGTTCTTGTTTGTTTTATGGGTTAAAGGGCAAAGCCGTTGAAATGGACAGGAAATACTTTCGACTGGTGATTCATTACCAGTGCGCAACCAAGTTTCTAACTGTAACTTGAGACCGTGGTCCAGTATGTGCAGGGTCTCTTAAGTTTTGCTGTTGAGATGTATTAAACTCACGAGTGACAGTATAAGCACCCGTAAGTGCAGATATTTTTAAAGGGCTATTGCAAACTAAGGATGAAAGGAACACAAATACCACAGGTTCCTTTTAGGCAGTGATGTGCTCCACTAATGGTTGCATTGTTTCGGTTGGAAAGTGAGCAGCAGGAAGGCTGTTTCCTGCGTCAGGAGCTCCTGTGGCCAACAGCCTGAGAAAAGCTTTGATGACCCCCCCACTGTATTCAAACCACACTCATGTGCTCGGCCATTCCTGCAAAGGTCACTGGATACCTGGATGCACTGAGTGCACTCGACCAAAGGCGTGAAAGTGATTTCATGGAGTGTCACTTTTAGTGTTCATGTGGAGATGTTACCACCACCACATGACCACACATGATGTGTTTGTGTGCATGTTGTTGTAGCAGTGTCATGCGTAGGCTGTAGCATATATAATTATGTTCTTCAGCATTAAGGAAGCTTCTAATCAAAATACTTTGGCATGTATCTCTGTATCTGAAACAGAAATACCCACACAATACTTTACCTTTGTATTAGGGCTGCACGTTATGAGGAAAATATGCGATATGCAACAGCATTGTTGAAAATTGTGATAACGATATCATTTGTCATAAATAAACAGATAAAATACAACAAATTGCTTGCTGAATTAAAAAAAAAATTAAAGGAAATTATTTCCCGCATTCTATTATTTAACAAATTGAACATTGAATTAAACACAAAACACACCAATAAAAAAGAATGATAGTTACATTTTAAAGTGCAGTTTCTGAGCTGCTGATTCTCTTTTCTATTTCAACTAACTCAAAAATCCCTGAGTGAATATTGCAGTTCATCGCGATAAGCAGTTTATCGCAATAAACAGTTTATCGTATATATATTGTATATATGCAGCCCTCTCTATATACACTACCATAGGTTTCATGCCAGTCTACACCATTTATTGTCATTCATTCAGTTTAGCACTTTTATCCAATTCGCATGCAGGAATTTGGCCTTTCTGTAAGCTATGTCTATTTTCTCATGTTATTTAGACATGTCACTTATCAAAGTGGCCTACTTATTTCTTTTTTTGTGATCAAATATTTATTGAAAGTAAAGCAAGAAGTTTACAATCAAAAGCACAACTTATTTTTTGACAATAACAAAAAATACATATACCAAAAAAGAAAAAAATCATAAAATATATAAATTAAAATAACAAAACAAAACAAAATAAAGGAAATAAAATTAAAAAAAATAAAACCAAAGTACCACCTAATTGCCAAGACATGATCCCATTTCGTAGCAGTATGTATAATTATGATCAAGTTGACACTAAAGCCATTATCCATTATGTGTTTCCATTATTTTGTCTACCCCATGTGCAGACCATAGACTGTGGTGCAGACGTGCAGACCTGACAAAATAAGTCAGACGGAACTACTGTACACTTCAGTCACTCGTTTCTCGCCGGAACTCAGAGCATCCGGTATTTGGTGCTCCGTCAAAACAAGTCCTTCCTTCCTGTGCACGTCCATGCTGTGAACAGCTGATGTGGAGTTTCTCTCTGTTAGACAGCCGTGAAACATTCTGTGCTCATTCTCCAAGAATATAGCGCGACATGACTAAAGAGGAAGCCCAGGGGTAAGGACGGTGTGAAAGTTGAATATAATATAATTTACGTCTTTAACACAACGCTTTAACTAGCGTAAGCTAGCCGTAGTACGGATAGCAGCTAACGCTAGCATTACCCAAGTATGCAGCAGATTGCGTCATCTGACAGTTCAAGTAAAGACACAATAAAGTTTTACAAAATGTTTAAATTGCAGCAATATAAAGCTAAACATAAGGTGAGCCCCTATGATGGCTAACTTATGTAAGTTACATTCGGGGGTTGTATTCTTTAAACACCAAATTACATTAAAGAATCGCTCATTTTATGATACCTTGCCTGATCAGCGATCTGCATTGCTAGAAATCATGTTACTAGTCTCTTAGGTGTCTTGTGGTGAATTCGTCTTGTAATAACTTGGTTAATATGAAAGCAGTGTCAACCTTTATACTTGGTCCAAGTTTTTTTTTTGGTAGAAGACTCAAAGCTGGAATGTGATTATGAAATAATGGCAAATGCTGCAAAGTGTATTTGCATAGATGCAACATTGAAATCTGGCTCCTGTAAGATTCAGATAACACTGAGTCATATTCCTCCACACAATTAGTGGTTTACTACGTACGACACAATATTTAACGTTTTCTAAATGGAGTCTGCAAATCCCAACCTGTCAGGTCATGTGCACATTTCACGGCTGTACTGTGTCAGTTTCGCCTCTGGTCATGGAGCACGTCGTTTTCAGTTTTAAAGTTGGAGTTATAGTCAGAAAGAAATGTTTGAGGTGCCAAATAAGGTAGTAGAAAATGTACTCCAGAAAAACAACACCCTGAATGATGTAATGCAATGCAATCCCGCACTACATAACCTACTGCATTACTTAAAATGTTACGTTTTGGTTGATTACTACTTCAGTTATGTGTGTGTTTTGTCCACCACATTTAGGAAGAAATATGTATAATGCAAAGCAATACAACACCACCACAAGTAGTAGCTTCAACAGTTAGCAGTGAATTGGATTGATCAGAACATTTTAGGACTGCTGCATTGGATTGCATTTTAATGTAAAGAGCTTTCAATTGTTAACTGGGTGTACTTTGGATCACTAAGCCACATCAAGGACTGATAACAGGTTTTTTTTAAATGTGCAACCGCTCTATCCATTTATTGTCTTTTATGATTACACCTGTTGGACATGTGTCATTATGACATCGATAAAAGGCAGTTTACTGATTGTTGTCAGTCAACAAATGAGATTAACTGTTTATATTTAACTTTACAATGTATAATCTTTTGTCTGTATGGAATACAAGTTGAAGTGTAAAGAATGGACAACCACAAAGTTTGTTTGTGTATTGATTTGACAGCAGATTTAGGTGTTTGTGGACTGCTGCTCCACTTGCCTGAGGGTAAACAGGATTGTTGATCCAGTTTAACAAATCCAGCTGCTTGGTGGAGCATGAGTGCATCTTTATTGATCTACTTCCTTAATCTACCTGTAGTTCAGGTTCATTCCAGTGCTGTAACACAATGTAGCATTAGGTTACTCATTTAGGTTCTTTGTTCAATAGATGCAGAACTTTTTCAAAACTGTAAAGTAGCAGAATCATTATAAAAAATGCCCACATGTAGTTTCAGTTGTTAGAGAGATAAATGGGGCCTTAGTGCAGTGCTGCAATTTTTTATATTATTTTAAAATGTAATTAATTCTCTCAGGAAATCAGAAAAGATTTGTCTGCCGGTCGTTGGAACAGAGTTAGCCTGGGCCTAGTTTTACATTTGGCAGTAAGGGGAGTATAAAACCTGGTCTGAAATCCTCCCTCCCACCACAAGGTCATCATCTGTTGAGATTTTTGTTTCTTGTTTAGACTTTATTGCTATGTTTAGTTGGCCTTTGGTCTTTGTTATTTCCTGTGACTAAATAGGAGCAGCTTCCATTTTGCTCACAGGCGTCCTTCAGGTCCAGCACCTGGTCATTGGGAAAACCAAACAGCACTCACTCATTCACCTGCAATCTCAGCACACTTTTATAACAGTGAATGCAAGTCTGATTTGGAGAAGTGCAAAGTTCATACTGTTTGTGAGCACCTGGTTTATTGCAGCTTTTTCTTTTACAGCCTTTTGTTCTTTGACTTTAAATATTGGCTTATCACTTCCTCAGTAAGCCCCAGATAGCTACTGACCTAATGTTGCACCCACGTAGGCCATCATAAATCACTTTTATTTAGTTTTCAGTTTGAAAGGCGGTATTTTTACTTAACAAAATATGAAAGTAAATATCAGGGCTGAGTTGGCGATAAATAAAATTGTATTTTCAAATATGATCAAGATAATTGAGATAAAACAATTATTATGCCACATTCAGTTTCACAGTGAATGGTGCGTTTGTGTTATAAATCCAGTGCACTCCCTTTCCTTTACAGCAGTTTCCACTGAGTTACTGTCTGGAATATGTTGAATATAGTTGATCAAAATGTTTAATATATGTTTAGGAGTTTTCAGCAGGTTGTAGAAGTGCACTGACATTACAACATGGTTGATTATTTATAGGCTATTATTCATTTAAATATATTGTGTATTATTTTTTGTTTGTTTGTTTTTCAGGTGAATCATATTTAAAGTTTTAGAAAATCCACTGTTAAAAAGACAACTTAAAAAAAAAAAGTGTTTCCAAAGTCAATGCTAATTGTGTTAAATGATTGCGATCTCAATATTGACAAAAATAGTCGTTGTTATGATTTTTGTCATAATCGAGGAGCCCTTGTAATATTATTAAAATCAACTACAAAATATGAACTTGTGCTTAGATTCATGCTCATTTCTGCATGTTGTATTGTGACCTAATTGTTCCATCTAGATAAGAGTGTAGTGTATTTAGTCTACTGTCCTGTTACTGCTAACACACTTTAGTCTATAGGCAAATGGCACACGCTTATCAGCACTGACATTTTGTTATACTGTGTATTGTGGCATTTAGCAAATAAAGACACCTTTACTTTCAGATAAGACTAAATGTTATCATAATCAGATAATCTGTATTCTTCACAAATTCTATAATGGATTAGAAAGTGCTGCAGAGACTACTGTCTTCTTAAAGCTGTAGTGTTTATCCAGCTAATCTTACTTTCTGAAATCTCTGCTTAATTTAGCTGCTCTCCAAACTCCCATCTCTCCATTCACACAGGCTACAGCTGTTTTGTTTGGAATAACAATGGGATTAAAGGTAGCGCAGACTTAGAATCTGGAGGTGGCGATGGCTCAGAATGCATTTTCCCAGGCGGTCAACAACTTCCTCCTGGGATGCAGGAGAAATAGAAGGTGGAAGTCGACTTAAATGTTTATGTTGTGTACCTCTTCCTGTTTCAGGGCGACGGAGGAGGAGCAGCAGGCTCAGTCAAAGAAAGGCCTGAAGAAACAGCAGAAGGAAGCGGAGAAAGCTGCTAAGAAGGCTGAGAAGCAGGCCAAGCTGGTCAGTGTTGTTTTGTTTTTTTTCTGGTTTGTTGTTTCACATCCGGTGCCTCCTCTTACAGCTGGTAAGGCTGTGACGTGCGGCCCTGCAGGGCACTGTGGGTCCAGGGGGTCGGTTAGCCGCAGGGGGGGCAAGAGTATCCATTGTTTAAGTATTCCTGTCATTTTGGCTTTGTTTGTGTCCAGCCAAACAAAGTGCTATTTTCTTCTACACTGTGTGCACGACATATTAGCTGCAGTTAACATGCAACTGCACTTTGAGAGGGACATTAAACATTTTAAAAGGAACTGTCACACTCACTATAATGTTCTTGCACTTCAGAAAGTCTTGTTGACGGGTGTGTTGGATCATAATCTGATTGTGAAAGAACCAAAAATCCCACACACTGTCAAACACTTTCACTTTACTTGACCCGGCATCATCAATCCATTTGACGGGGGCGGCTTTAACCACAAGTGCTTTCCCTGTGCACATTCGTTTTCTGTCTCCATAGCTAGCAGCCAAGACTGTTTCTTGTTGTTTGAGTCGACTACACAAGGCAGCCTGAGGAACACCCAAGTTCCGCAGCTGCATTTAATTTTTGGCAGTTTTCGAGGAGACTAGGTTCTCCATTGAGAGAAAAGGCCTCCTTTTCCCGTCATGATTTCAATGTGTATGCAGCACCAACCTTAGGTAGCCAGCCCCAAGCAGATGTGTTACCATGAGGCAAAGCATCATGTGACTAAAGTTAAAAAAAAAAAATAAAAAAAAAATAGATTGACTGCATTTGTAATGATTTTTTCCATACGTTGTATGTATGAAAAGCCCCAAAATGAACACTGTAAGCCAGGGATCGACAACCTTTTTGATATGAAGTGCCATTTTTAAATCATCATCTACTGAGCCTACTCCGGCAGTGTTATTTTATTCCCCACCCGTGCTGCATTCTGCGAAGAAGGCAACGAGTACTAGCCAATCAGAGGCAGAGTAGGACGGGTCTTTGCGGAATGCGGATGGGGGAAAAGTTGATCAAACTACCATAAATAACAGGCCATGCACCTGGCAATGGCTCTGACAGAGGTCATTTGGCATGCAGATTTGAGGGCACTTCAACAATTTCAAAAAACTCTTGTGCACACTTATTGCTAGTATGCCATTGGTTAAGCTAACATGTGCCAATGGTGGCACCCCTTTCTTTCTTTACAGGACAGATCATATATATTTACATATATATTTTTCAATGAAAATGAGAATAATCATGCAAAAATGATCATTCCCTCCAATATCGTGAATCATATCGCATTTGCAATATCAGTCAAAATATTTGCAATTAGATATTTTCCTCATATCGTGCAACTCTATTTCCACTGTATAATGACTAAGTGAGTAAAGTAAAATAATAACAGAACATCTAGAACACTCTATAAAATGAAATCACTTTACGGTAATGTAGCCGTTAGAACCAGGAAAAGACAACACATGCCATATTACAATATCCAAAATCTGAGACGATATCTAGTCTCATATCAGGGAATCGATCATTCGCCCAGCCCTACTTTTGCATTAAAACATTTGTGAGGAAGTGATGAGTACCAGAAGTAGCTTAAAGTATCAAAATTAGCTCACATAAGAATGTAATTTATTTTAACATAATTCCTAAGCAGAGTATAAAAAACGGATGTGCTGCACAGAGAGTTGAGCTCAGTATTTCATGTGGATTATGTCGAAGTCCGGTCAGTATCCGGATCGGGGTCGGTGCACCCCTACATTTTTCCTCAAAGCAAAATCTTCAGGATATAATTAAGGGAAACTGTATCCATTGTTAGAAAATGTGTCATCTAGCTTGACACAGCCTTATCTAAGACTAATTAGATGCCCTGTGCATCGGTGTGATTCAACAGGCCTTTATAGGTGAAAGCAACAAAGTGTCCTGTCTTCCGGTTCTTCAGTTCATCCAGTCAGCATGTTTCATGGAAGAAGCAGGTGTTGTCACTGTTTAATACTCCGGCTATTGCTGCCTGTATCAGTGCGGCATAGTAAGCGTTGCCTAGGGGAAGACCTGAAAGCTGAGTTTAATGTTCATTGAGTGAGTGTTAGCCTTGTGATTTGCACTTTTTGTGCTGACACTTGTCACTTTAGTGGCTCCGTTGTGGGTCGGGTGCTTTGCGGCTATAGCGGGTCTATATCCAGTTGATCATAAGCTGCAATATCATCCATCACGTGACTGGATTATCATATCAAGGATGGGCGATTCCAATTCACTCCAGCGCCACCAGCCATTTCCATACACCAATATCAATTTGCATAGGAAATGGAATTGTAACTTTGCCAAGACTCGATCTCATCGCACTCTGGGAGTCATTTGCCTAGAAGTCAGTTCAGAGATAAAGAATCTGCCCACTTACGTTATTTCTATTACAAAGCAATATCTCCTCCTGCCATTACTCATTGTCTATGATGTGTTAGAGAAATGTGTAGGAGAGCTGTGCATTCAAGGGATCTGAGGCATTGGCTCCAGGACGGAGCTATGATTTATTAATTTTATTCAAATCCCCGATAGCACAAGATGAAAACGCAATTTACATGACTGCTGTAGCAAAACGTTGTAAGTTGCTCCATTTGAAGTCAAATGTTTTTGAACATTTTTAATATATGTATTCAATAGACGGACCTTTTGTTGTATTATTTGCAATGCCCTTTAAATCTCTGTCGCCTGTTTGTGTTTCAGGCTGCCGAACAGCAAAGCACAGAGGAAGATGTAAGTATCCCCTACGGACCACAGTACTCATCCTCTGACTGATTTCCCACCTTTCTGTCTGTCTGCGATTCTGCTTTCACAGCTTTGCAACAGTTTGTATGCAGATGCCGACATGCTGAACTTCGATTATTTCCTCCTAAGATCGTGATAAGCCTCATTATCTGTTCTCTGTCTGTCTGTTATCTCAGATGTGGTAGACTGACTGACGCGTTATGAAATCAGACTGGTAGAGTTGCCTTTGAGAACAATAGAGAGTTGACGTGCATACGCTTCAAGTGGTGTGATCTTTTATTTAGCTGTTTGATGAAATGTCTGATCTCAACTGCTTTTATTCTGTCAGGACTTCGCCAAGGACAGATATGGTGTGGCGGCTATGGTCCAGTCCCAACAGAAACTGGGTTAGTATGAAAGTAACTTCCTTCACTCATCAGACAACCTAATGCCCTCCCATTGCTGAAAACAGAAAAAATAATAGACAGATAATGAAGATTATTTTGATCTGACTACAAGTTTAATGACCATATAGACTCATTTCTCTGAGTAGTTGAATATAGTTTAATTTGGTAGAACATTTTTGCCTGCCCCCGTCTCAATTGATCACATTTGACTGATCAATCTTAGGGACGCACCGATATATCAGTCAATATTCGCCGTATTGACTGCAATCGGCATATCAGCAAATGATAATTCGATATTTATCTGTTTTGTTGCATCCACTTTGTGCTGACTAAATGTTGCGTTAAAAGGTTAAAAATGCTTTTGAAGCAGTTATTTTTCCCCCAAAATAATCTTTTTTCATGTGAAAGACTTATATTAAAAGCTGATTGAATTTGTGCTCATTCAAAGATAGTGTCATGAAATGATAAATTACTTTAAAACAGTTCAGTTATTTTTTTTTAATAATGAAGATTTCTTTGTTTCCCTGCAAAAAGGGGAGAATAAATAACAATTTCACAATCCCTACTTTCAATGACTCAGGCTTATTTATGTCTATTTTCTTTTTAAACTTTCAACTTTCAACATTTTTCCGCTCAAATTCACAAACTTTCAAGGATTTCAAGGACATGTGGGAACCATGTCAGGATTCCCACTCCTTCTTACACGTCTGAAAATCCTTCTGAAATCCTTGAAAAGTTTCCTCCCTTCTCAAATTAATTAGCGTTACAAATATTACCACGCGCGCTCTCTGAAGCTTGTGAATCAAACAGTTTGTTTTGGTCACGATAATTTAGATTTGTCTGTCACCAAAGCCGGCGTTTACAAGGCCCGCTGAACCATATCCACTCCTCTCATCTCAGGGTCAGAGTCACATTACACATTACTACCCAGAGTGGGAGTTCAGTTTTGCGTCTAAAATGGCCTCCCTCTCCAAATAAAGATGCCTCTCTATTGAAAGCTCCTCAGTCCACCATGAATTTGGTCCCCCTCTCTCCGCTCCCCTCCCTCCTTCCCTCCCACTGCAATCTGTCCTGCCAGCTCCCACGGTTTGTCTTTGGAAGTGATCCGTCCCTGAGCGTTGAGCAGAGCCACTTCATGTTCACATCGGCCCCAGAGGCATTCCTGCCTGCCCACTACTCTTGCTTTCTTTTGTCAGCCAAATGGATACCAATTAAATCAACTGTTCTCCAATTAGAATTTGGAAGAATCTATCTTGTTCAGTGTTCTAAATCCCACTGCTTGACTTCTTTCTCTCATGTAGCTCCTTTCCTGGAATCAGTTACAGAGAAAATGAGACTAGTTATTTCCTGCAATAGGATACTCCTGGGTTTCTTTGTTGTTTTTTTTTTCCTGTTTGTTCAATACATTAAAAGTGCATTTAGTCAAATGTTTATACAGTAGGACTGTACACAAGGGACATTATTATGGTGCGAGTTAGGCTGGGGGCAACGGTCAATTGTGGAATAACGAATCAGGACTTTGTGCAAAAAAAAAAAAAATCCCCCAAACCACGGCGATCGTTAACAGCAACGATTTACATTTTAAAAAGGTTGCATTTTGTAAAAGTGAGATTTCCATGTCTTGTCTGATTAGAAAGCAGATCTAGGTGCTTTATAAATACTGTGAAAGTATCAAAACGCTCAATCCACGGAGAAATGTTCACAGCCACAGTATTCAGAAACTGCGCCGTTAAATGAGCCGTCAGGAAAGTGGAGTTACAGTCATTCTCCGGCTGCAATGACGGTGCAGAGACGCAGAGATCGCAGATGCAGAAGACCCAGAAACACTGACCACCAATCAGAGCAGGCTTTTTCAGGAGGGGGTCTTAAAGAGACAGGCAATAAAATCGAGGGTGAATACAGGTATATTTAAATAGACAGTATGAGAAAAATAATGTGTTTTTCTTTTGTTTTTGTTTGTTTTTTTACATTAAAGCATGTAAACATGTTCCAGTAGAAACGCAAAGTACAAGTATGAACCAGAAAATGAGCAGAACATGTGACCTTTAAACTAGATTTTCTGTCTTTTAACCAACAAATTGTTGTTGTTTATTCCTGCTCTCTAATATGTCCCATAGGAGCATTGAATAAAATAGCGCCCTTAGTGGTGGGAGTAAATACTTACAGTTTTAAACACGCTGTTAATGTTGTTTCGGTAGGTTTAGGTAACAAAACAACTATGGTTAGAAAAAAGGTCGTGGTTTGGGTTAAAATCAGTTTATCTGTCACATTAAATCCCTTCCGTGCGTACATAAATCATGTGATCACCCACGAGACGCGGAAACGCGAGTTAAAGTTAAAAATAACTCACAGATTAATTCTATTTTCAAACGGGACACAAACACGAGTCTCCTGGGTGAAAAGTCCTGTGTTTGTTTGACCCGCTGCACCCTGAACGGTTTTCTGGCTCTAAATAGACGTTACGTGACTTCCTGCTTTCCCACCGTGATAATATCTGTGAACACTAGAGGGCGCCGCCTAAAAATAAAACGTCAAACATCGGCCGCAATTACTGCTTGAACAAACTGTCGTTTTCCGGTGGAGGACGGTCTCCTTTCAGCTGCACAATTAAAAACAGCAGTTTCTCTTATCCTCACTGCTGAAAACTAAGATAAAAAAAAAAAAAAACAACAACTAAATTTCTCCCCCTGATAATCGTGCATACAGTACAGGCTTCAGAAACATGTACTCATATTCGGCCCTCACACAGAGGCCACTATTTGATTAATACAAGGAGGGGCATATCTTAATCTGCAGACAAGGACAGCAAATGGCCTGGACTTGAGCCACGTCATTATTGCCTAATAGTCGTGTTCAGAAAGTATGCCCCATTGTGTTTCATACGAGCAGGCAACACCCCCTCCTGCCACTCGAAATCACATCCAGCTAAACAAACCAGCAGGCCTGCTTCCTGTGGAGCAGCCATTCAAATCCCCGGCACTAGTTTAGACCACCATCCACATGTGGACCTCTCACCCCCGTGCAAATTAATATACGGTAGGATTATGTGAAGATAAGATTTGATTTTCAAATCCTAACTTGGTTTACATCGCCTACTTTGCTTTACATTAGCCACTTGTTAGCTTTAGAGTAATGTTAGGTAATCAGCCCCCTGTAGCGATGCAGTAATAGAAATACCAATCAAGTCCGCTCGCAATGTAAAGACAATAAAGTGAGTTACTAAATGAGGCAAATGTGTTCTCCCTGATTTGCTTGTAATTTATTGACACATAACTAGTCGTGATGGAACAAGCTCAATCAACAAGTAGCAAAGCCGATAATGAAAATTTACTTTCATATTAAAATAAGTAGATGAACACCATGCTTTACACATTCAATTATGCCTTCCATTATTAAGCACTTTCCCTATTCCATTATTTTTTTTATAATTATTTCATCTGGGAATCAAATCACAAAAGGGTAAATGTGAGTGACTGTCAGAAGACTATTTTAATCAATACAACTTATTCAGCTATTCCCTCCATGAGAATGGTTAATATGTAAATAGTGTTGCTTGGACACTTCTGGTTTTGGATGTTTGACGGCCCCCTACTTTTACTTTGTTATGCTTATCTGCTTTGAGAAAGGAGGCGTATTGTGTCCGAACAATGGACGCCCTTTTATGTCCATCACTGAACAAAGATGGCAACTGACATTGTGCAACAACACAAGTGAACTATTTCAAACTGTTTGCAGTCTTGAGACTTTCTCTCTGGAGTTAAACAGCATTTGTTATTTCTGAGACTTAAAACTTCTACAGTTAAATAAATACTGAAATGGTTCATCACTCTGCATTATCTGTGCATCGTAGCGGTGATAACAAAACAGTAAAACATTTGGTAAACGTCGTGTATTGCCACTACAAAAAGAAACTAGCGAGATTAAAGTAGTTTTACACTTTACACCTTGTTAAACATCAAATTCAAGGACTTTTCAAGGACCCAATTCCCTTAAAATCAAGGACCCAGCACGGGATAGTTTGAGACACGGATCAAGGTTAATTAGCGCTACATCACTGAGAATTTTTATAATGAGAACACATACAGGGGGAGACACACGTGTGCACAGTGTAACATATCTTATTTACTAACGTTACTAAGTACAAAATAAAATAGAAAAATTATATTTCTATTCTTGCACAAAATACATAAATACAAGCACTTTCACTGACCTGAAATGTCTATTTATATCCATTTTCAAAAACTTTCAAGGCCTTGATTTTTTCCCCCTCAAATTCACAAACTTTCAAGGATTTCAAGGACACGTGGCAACCGTGTCAGGATTCCCACAACTTCTTATACATCAAATTCAAGCACTTTCAATGACCCATGTCTATTTTCAAAAACTTTCAAGGCCTTGATTTTTTTCCCTCTCAAAATCACAAACTTTCAAGGATTTTCAAGGACCCGTGGGAAACATGATATACATATTTTTTTAATGAATGCATATTTTCTAAATATTGGTTAGCTGGCAAATTAAAACCGTAGTCCTTCTCTGCAGAGAGACATGACCTTATTTGGTCTTGATTTCACATTGTTGCAGAAGCATTTATCCTCTTGTTCTGGACTCACATCTGGCACGAACTATGTTGAGAGCGCATGTTTCTTCAGCAGGTATTTTGTTACAGAGATAATAGAAATTATGTTAAAACATTAACTGATGGAATGAATATTGAGCTCTTCGTTTGTACAATTTAGCGAATAATTACAGGCCTATTTTGAAAAAAATAAATACTATCCCAGAAATGTTAGACAATATTTTACTTTAAAGAAATATTTATGTTCTCCTCGTTGGCGCGCAACCATTTCTAATGGCTTAATATATTCTGACAGAGGTCAGTTCTTAACCCAGAGAAACTACATCAGATATTATATGATGTACAGTGATAACTAAAATTAAATCCAAATAAACACATGAGAGTAGTGGTGCAAACTTGGCAGACAGTAGACTATAACAAAGTGAAATATAACACTGTACTGCCCATAATCCCATCTCATAATAATAACAATATGAATTTATTCTGTCCATTAATACTATTGTGATGTTTTATGGCTGTCGGTACATTTTAAAACAATGCCGTGAATGTTTTGCTGCCAAATGAGGATATTTCAACCTATCCGGATAAAAATCGGCGGGCTGGTTTATAAATGTACTTGTATAACGTCCTTTTTCAACACTTTCCGACCCCCAACCTCAGAGCTGAACTCTGAAAAGCCTCCAGTCGGGAAACCATGTGAGTGAGCTCTTAATGAACGGCAAAATACAGCACTTGTTATTCCAGCTGTTGACTGAGTGTATAAACAGGGGGAGTACATAATTTTCACTCTTCAAAGTAGCTTGATTTATATCATACCAAACAGAATTAATATGCATAATTTGTATCACATGTATCCAAACATTAGTGCTGGAGTTACATTAGAATAGCATGCGCTATAAGCAGTCACTGCCACCCACCGTTTAAAACCATATTCACTGTAAGGTAAATAAAGGAACAATCACAGATTTTTTTTTTTTTTCCACTGACTAATTCCAGAAGAAGAAGAAAAAAAAAAAAGAAAAACAATTAAAAGTCCCTTCCCCTTCCCATCCAGACTATTCCCACGCATTTTTTGGCAGAGCTCTGCTGATGATCTCCAGAGGCTTTGCTTCTTGAGGAACTTGTCAGGAAAAGATCCACATTTCCCAGGGATGAGTGTGGGTGAAAGTGAGAAGGAAACTGCGAGACGGAGCAGAAGTTTGAGTACAAGCCAAAAAAGCGAGAATTGAAAGTGAAAAGAAGAGTTCATGTATTGACAGGGGGGAGACATGGGGGTTAAGAATTTGAGGACTGGGCTCAGGCTGCGGGGGATTTGTGATATCCACAGAGAAAGGAAAGAAAAGGCTAAACTGAAGTGAGGAGAAAAAAATGGCACCTATCTGTCAGGGATCTCGAGCTGACTTTTGTATGTTAAAAGAAGTGATGGCATTAAGGAGCCTGGGGAGAAATATAGATCCTTTAATATCACTTTTGTTCTTCAAACTGTGACCCACTGAACACAAGTGCATTACTAATCAGTTTAACCCTGTTATACTAATTCAGCTCTGTAGTTTCACATGATGTGCGGCTGACACAAGTGCCAGTCCCACTCTAGAGTCAGCGCGCCCCGGAGCCCAGGGCCGGGGCAAAAGCCCCGACCTCGGAGGCATACTGACCTGGCAGGGGGACACCTCTCATGGCATTTTGACATCAGGTTCAGAGACAATAGGAATCTTTCCAACAGCATCTTATAGACTCCTCAACCTGCCACTATTATGATATTATCCGTATTCAAATGAGGGTTCATTTCTTTTGTTTTTTGATTTGTCCTCAGTGACATTTTGTTGATGGACTGGGTCAGTGCTATGAGTAGTGGGTCACAAGCTGACAAAAATGTCAAAACTGGCTTCCTTGGCTTTTCAAACACACACACACACACACACACACACACACACGCACACACACACAGAAACACACACACAGACACAGACACAGACACACACACACGATGCCTGTTTGCTTTATCTCTTGAAATGAGGCAACAAAGAGACCGATGAGTGACTGCAACCTGAGATACCCAAACACATTTTATGCGGCTTCATTTCAAGGTTACATTTAAGATTTGTAACACAATCATCACTAACGATTATTTTCATTATCGATTAATCTGTCGATTATATTCTTGATTCATTGTTTGGTCTATAAAATGTCAGAATAGGGAAAAATGTCTATCCCAGTTTCTCAAAGTCCAAGGTGATGTGTTGTTTTGTCAGTACAAAACCCAAATATACTTTAATATGGTATAAAACAGAGAAAAGCAGGAAAACTCCATATTTGTAGAGTTTCCCCCTGGTAGTCCACTAATCGGTCGTTTTGGTCTCAGTCGACTAAGATTTCTTTAGTCGATTAGTCATTTTTAAATGTTTTTTTTATGCTGAATGACTTATTTCCAAGAAACTTATGAGCACATCTCTGGTAAACACAAGATTTAAAGTGGTGCTTTTGCAGGATTC
>JAOVVB010236354.1:0-23090 GCA_028570985.1 Heterobranchus longifilis | reverse complement strand
CTCCTCCCTCCTCCCTCCTCCCTCCTCCCTCCTCCCTCCTCCGCCTCCTCCTCCTCCTCCCCTCTCTTTTCTTCCCTAGATTCGCTATAGGAAGGACAAAGTGCAGTCTAAGCTGACTCCTACTTTCCCCCTGGTCTCTGCAGTCAAAGATCTGTCTAATGGCTGTGCTATAGCTGCTGCGTTGCACTACTACTGCCCCAGCCTGTTGCCTCTCGAGGGTACACACATGTACTCAGACGCAAACACACATGCATACACATTTAGTGATTAAATATTTATTTTCAGCTAATTTATGCTTCCAGAGCCTAAACAGCTTAAATGGTGGCCCCATCTTTTAAAAAAGGTTTCCAAGGTTTCTTAATGGCAGTCTACATTTTATGGACTGGACAAGAGGAAGAAATCAAGCAGTAAAAATACAGTTTAAACACATGTACAAAAAGTATATATATATATATATATATATACATACATACTTTGTATCTATCTACCTACATATCTATCTACTAATAGTATATATATGTATGTACTGTATATATATATATACTTTGTATCTATCTATCTATCTATCTATCTGTCTATCTACTAAAAGTATATACATATATATACTTTGTATCTGTCTATCTATCTAGTTTGAAATAAACTGTATTCAATATATTTTTAAATATACATTTCATGTTTCATATTTACATTTTCAGTCCCTCCAGAAAAATGCAATTATGCGATCGCATAATTCAACGCATAATCATCCAAAGCCCGCTGCACTTTCGCCGCAAAAAAGATTTCCGTGCAAAATATGCGAAATATGCTTACGTGATTTCATAATTCCCGCATTTTCATTGCATAAAGTTGCATATATCTCTGCAGAAAGTTGAAAAATGTTGCATGTTTACTTCACATGGGAGCAGCCTTTTCCCCCCCGTTACCTTGGGAACGTTATGAAGTGACGTAATTACGCGACATGAAATGTCATCGCCTCGCGCGAGAAGATAAACAAATCACTTTTTTTTCTTTTTCATCAAATTGTATTTTTTGCCAGCTCCCGCAGTTTTCGCAAGTTCCCGCAATTTTAGCAAATTCCCGCAATTTCACTGCATAAAATTGCATAAAAACCCTGCATATTCCATCGCATTTTTTAAGAAAAGCCACCACATAATCAAGGATTTTTGCCCGCATTGCCCCCAATCACAAAAAACTCCGCGTTTTTCTTAAAGTACCGATATGATATCGTCTCTAGGGCTGTCCTCCTCGACTAAAGAAATCCTTAGTCGACTAATGATTTTGTCGACTAATCGATTAGTTGATTTAATCGACAGATCTGTAAAACTGAGTTTCTCCACAAAGAATCATGTCAGCTTCTTCTTAAGTTTTACATTTTCCAATTAAAATGATGCAATTTCACATCATTTTGGACCATTATTATTACCACATCTGTGTACAGAAATGTGAAAAAGTTGGAGCCGATAATAAACAACAACCAAAAAGCTTAAATATTTGTTCTTAGGTGCTGCCCAAAAAGGCTTGGGTACTGGTAGGTAAAACCCTGCATGCAAACACAGCACTTTATATCTTGTGTTTACCAGATATGTGCTCATAAGTTTCTTGAAAATACATAAAACACATAAAAACTAATCGACTAAAGAAATCTTAGTCGACTAAGACCAAAACGAGCGATTAGTCGACTAATAGACTAAGAGGGGGCAGCCCTACTAAATAAAAATGACTGTACACTACTTTCCCAGCACCAAACAGCTGATGGACAAAGTTAGCAAATAACTATTGAACATGGGGTCACATTTAGCAGCCCCCAAAAAACCCTAAATGAATGCTAATGTTGCTCAGTATCTGCTGGATATGTAAATAGTAACTGCTTGCTACTTAAAGCAACTTAAAAGGTGACACCGTAAAATCAGTTACTGCGGGTTTAAATAAATGTAAAATATAAATAAGCTACAAACAAATGATGAAAATAACTGATGGTCGGTGTGGTAGTGGCAATTTTCAGTGTGCAATGGAACGGTTGTCTCGAGGAGGAAACGTTAATGTTGCTGCATTTCCTCCCTCAAATCACCAGGGAGTGCAATCTGTTGGCAAGAGAGGAAGGAGATCTGTGGGAGGCATCCTGCCCGGGCTTGTTGGCCCCACACTTTCTCTGATAGATGTTCTCAGATCAGGGGAAGACAGTTGTGATTTCTGACCGATTATACACAATTACTATGCGCCAACTTGAGACTGTTCACATTCCTCCTGGCACAGTAGCTGTCGACAAACTTGTAAAAATGTGTAATTAGTTATTTTCTATTCATTCCAATTACTTTCTCATTGTTCTCTCAAGATGCACAAGTTTTACAGAAATAACTAATCTCCCACCATCTAGACATTTTACAGAAATGGATGAATCTCTAATGAGAATATGCCGCCACTGTGACTATCTTTACTTGAGCTACACCAGCCCGGAAAGGTCCGCTCAGTGTCTAACCACCACAGATAGATTGGATCTCCATTTTCCTACTGTAAGCTCTCATTTTCCAACAGATAGCCGATGAGGGTAGAAATTGTTATTTTCACCCTTGCCACAATTGGAAGATAAGCTGGCCTGGCAGAATTTCATTTGTTTCTAAAAATACCATTAATGAGGGGTTCTGATATGTTTGTGAGTTGCTTCCCTTACCCACAAAACCCTACAGAATTACTTGAAGCATCTGAGTCTTGGATACACTGAGTTCATATTTAGGTCAATAGGAAACAGCTGACTAGATATGATGCTCCCTTTTCTCTCTCACTGTCATCAGGTCCAGAATAAGACTTCATTATACTGCATCTTGGTTATTGAATTTCACCTCCTAAAGATCATTTAAAATACTGGCCTTTGTACTGCATTCCCTGTGGTGAGGGCAGAAAAGAAAAAAATCTGAAATACCTGCATATTTGGAAAATGTGCAACAGCGATTAAATTTGAGAACGTGTTTTATTGGTGTACTTCCTAACATGGAAAATGTGTGGAAACAGACACACTGCAATCCTGTTGCCAAACTGTGCACTTTCTTTTCCCTACCTTTCAATTCTGGGTCACCAGGTTTCTCAGTGACTGTCAAAACAGTTAAATTAGCTCGTCAGACTGCTGTGTGGCCTAGATCACTGTGTGATCTGTGTATTGGTGGGTGTGACCCCAGCAGGCTTAGGTGAACTTTCTCCTTCCAGCAGTTCCCTCACTGCTCTGGCAATTTAAATGCTTGAAAAGTTTTTTTTTTCTCCACAAGAAACTGAGGAAGTATTTTGGATTTGCGATACTTGCAATATTTTGTATCACTTTCTATAATTTAGCTAGGCCAATAAATAATTGCAGGAATGCCAAAGATATGTTTTAATAATCAATAAGAACAAGGGAAGAAGCACTACCTAGATCTTATGAAACACAGAGCAGCTGTTCCACTAAAGTACACTGCTTTATCAAAGTACAAAAGTTAAATTCTTTATGATTTAAAAACAAGGCCAATGCATAATGATCCAAACAGTGACACACTTACACTAACAAGTTTGTTAGCCATGTTAACAGCATGGCTCTATTAAGGTTGTCAAAAGTAACGATACTTTCAATCCCACATGTTTAAAACATTGAGATCTCTGATAATTATACATTTGATAGTATCAAAAGTACTGAAGATATAAAAAATAACTGATCTACAACCAAGGCTGCACAGATGAAACATGTTGGTACTGAGTTCAATGCCCTTTTCTGTATCAGCACTGTATGCAAAAAGAAGGAAATCCTTGTGTTCCTGAGACCTTTTTTTTCTTTTTGCCCTAGTATCGTTTTTTAATACCTGTATTGAAGTTTAAAATTCTGATATTGTGGCAACCTCAGGCTGTATGGATGGTATGTCGGTTGGTCAGTCCACTAACTATCAGATGGACTGTCAGGTCAAAGATTCTGTTTCTCCAATACTTTGGTTTATGGCCAAATTCCTGCAAAACTAGTAACATTCAGCCTCAGCTGTAGTTCGTGTTTAGTGCTAATTAGCAAATATTAGCATGCTTATATGCTAAAATAAGATGGCAAATTTGGTAAACATTACACTTGCTTAACTTCAGCATATTAGCATTGTCATGGTGAGCATGTTAGCATGCTGACATTGAGCTCCAAGCACCACTGTGCGTATGTACAGCCTCATAGAGCTGGACTCAATAAAGAATGTTTGTTTATGTTGTGTTCAAGTAAAAAATCAGACGGGCTATGACAAATCAACTAACAGGATAACTATTCATACATCTGCCATTCAGAGTATATACTCTTTGCTGCAACGAAAAGACACATTTTAAACATCACTGTGCTCAAATTTGATTAGTGCGTGAACAGTAGCAGGTTGTAGTGCTGCGCATGGTATCACCACTAAGCCACAGTCCAAGTTTTTCACTCTGTCACAGTAATCTAGAACACTTTACACTGGGAACATGCTCCTTCGACGTCACCGGACACCCATAACCTCCAGGTCCACATGATCTAGACTCTTGAGAAACTTGATGAGTTTTAAATACCTGTGATTGCTTGACGTGGAGTTGGTCACACAGTGTGGAGCTGAAGGTAATTCCCTTTGATTACTGGAGAAAACTGTGATGAAACTGAATATGTGTGGCAGGGTGTAGGGAGCTGAATCACTCTGCTGATTGCCCGCTTCAGCTGATTGTCATTTGTGATAGGTCACTGGTCTCGCTGTGGGATTGAAAGCTGCTCATGAGCAGTCACCGTGGCCATCTTTTCTTGAAAGCCCTCGCTGTGCTCTCGCCCGGCCAGGGCAAGCTGCTTCAAAGCTGCATTAATCAGGCTCTAATGCTTTATAATCACCCGACTGGTATGCAGTGGGATGAGAAATGTAGCCATATGTAGATGGTCGGGTTAGCTGCCTGGTGGTGGATTGAGGCATTAGAGATTGTCTTCGCTGCACTGCACAAGGCGTTAACCGTAGTCCTATTTGGGTATTCTCAGTGCTCCTTGCCTGGCTATTTAATTAAAAGCCAACAGATTATCTCTCCTAATACATCATGTGGTTATAGCAGCACACACACATACAGTATACTACACACAGACAGAAAGACAGACAGACATGATAATAATCGCCTTAAATGGGAATAATGTTTAATGCCGGACTGAATCATCCAATAAGCAAATCCTTCACATGGTCAGTATTGCATGGCAGACGTTCAACACGGCTACTCAATAACGTGAGAAAGGCATCAAAGCTGCCAAAGAATACACTAAGTCAAAAATGATGGATCAAATGTGCTGTTTGACCAACAGAACGAGATTAGTGGGATTTATAATCAAATAACATGATGCATCTGGTGTGTTGGCTCTCATTCCTGAGAACAATGTTTTGAACGTGTATGGTGAGGAGTAAATGCTGGCTATAAGTTATGCTCCCATCATTAGGCGTGGGTCTCAAATGATTTGACTCTGCCGGGCTAAGTTGTTAATGGGTCTAGACAAGGGTTTGGATTTCAAGGGCTAATGCGGGCTGATGGCTCTTAAGCCGTGGCCACTCTCAGGCTCTTGGCCCTCTTCATATTAATGGGATTAACAGGACTGTGGATGAGAGGGGGCACGACGTGTAAGCAGAGAACCCCAAGCCATTAGAAACAAAAACTCCCCTGTCCCCCATATCCAACAGGGATGCTATAGTTTGCCCTTTTCAGTAAGGAAGAGGAGAAGGCTACCCCTCTTCACCGGGCCTCTTCTCCATCTCAGTGGCCTTATTCTTTGACAAGGAGCACTGGCTCGTTTCGATAAGGTTATGACACAAGTTGGCCGGTCTGGGGGCAATGCCTTTGTCCATTGTGAGAAGAAGGGGCTGTGTGGTCCTTCTGTTCTCTCTGGACCAATGAAGGAGACCATTTGTCCCCAAATAGAGGGGAATTAAGCCTTGGTTGTGCTGCCCTGTTGTTTATGAAGGACAAAAAAGCAAGACCTCAGTGTTCACTGTTTGGACAGAGCAGAAAACTGCTGCAGCTTTGCGGCCCAAACCTGTCAGAACCAATTGGGGTGAACTCATTACGGTCATACGTGCTCTGGTTAGCGTTTTCAAGTGGCGAGGCAGAGGAAGGAGGGCAGAGGATTCACAGTGCTAACAGAAGCTTCTTTGTGTTATGAATATGCCAGCTCAACTTGTTACTTTTGGGTGGCATGGATGTTTAGCTGGTGATGCGACGGTGAGTGCACTTGGGAAATGTGGCCCGACAACTTTTCGAGCTGGTTGGCAGGCTGGAAACCAGCCATCAGCTTTTGGTTGCCAAAGCTGACAGAATGGTTGCCATATTTCAGTCATTTATAATTGGAGTAATTATATTGCTTTTTAATTATAAGCCATATTTTAGGAATGAAAAAGTGAAATCAAGAATGGTTAAATATATTTTACGTAACCCAAATCGACATGTTGGTGATCTCACTGTGGAAGGTTTGGAGTTTTTGAGAATGGATTTAACAGGTTGTGATGCTTTCGAGAATAACCTGACTTGCTGCATTCATTTACGGAGGCGCAGTAATTTGTAATTTGAGGAAGTGTCCATTTTGCTTTCATTTTAATTTTAGCTGTTGATAGTACTGGCTTGTAGGTTAAATCAGTGCAACAGCAGCACCCATTCACATCTATGGAAGATTCTCCACTAAGGACTTTTGAGACTGTTGTCCCAAGAAGAACGAAGAAAGAGTCGTTTTAGCTCAAAAACTAAATATGTTTTCATAACCATGTTTGTTACCTAACCTCAACCACGTGTTTATTATTGTAACCATGACGACAAATCTCCCCTAACCTTAACAACATAGTCATTTTAACCGAAAACCATGGTATTTCCCTAAACCAACCAAGTCATTTTTGTGCCAAAACCTAACCAAACCTTTAACCATAGCATTGTCACATCAAAATGTATTTAATTGTTTGTGATGCCATCCTGGGGGCATCAGATCATAAAACACTTAAGTGTTGTTCTAAAGGGCAGTTAATTTAATTTGGAGGACTTATTGGGACTTTTCTTTAACACAGTAGCAGGGACAACGAAATCAAATGAAATGGCTGACTGTGGTCTAAATCTTGTTGCCTGGGGCAACCTGGCAAATGCTACTGTTAATCTCATTGGGGGAAAAAATCACAGACTTATAGCACTGTACAGTGAATACGAGATACCATGCTAAACTAAGTATTAATTTGACGATATTATTGGTTTCCCTTTTTCTTCTCAGATTCAGGTTCATTCCTTAAAGGACACAAGTGTTGGCATTTCTCAGACTTGTGTGATTATTGTGGTTGAGGTGGTTTTCAAGTATGATTACAGTATCTGGTGTTTCCTAAGTGTGGTAAGTGAGTCAAATGCAGCACAGAAGGGCCTGTGGTCTGGCCGGTTTAGCCACTGTGGGTAATCTGCCGCTCCCATCAGGCTTGTAACACTGGGACAGAAGAAATCATGTGCCCCTCGTGGCCTTTATTCTGGTGCTGTGTCTTCCATCAAGTCATTGAGTTGAGGTATCTATAGAGAGGGAACATTATTGTACACTTCAGACTAGAGAAAGGAAACGAAGAAAAGACTAGTCAGATGTGTGTTGCAGTATACTTGTGAACAAGCTGACAGAGCAAACCGAAGACCCCAACAGCCCCATCAGTAGGAGTGGCCTCCTCCCTCTCTCTTCCCTCACTTCCTACCTCTGACCAGACCACAGCAATGGAGGAAGCACATCTTTTCACAAGCTGCCTCTAATTGATACTGTTGAGCCCTGGGAACCCAGTGCGTGGTTTTAGTACTCTGCGAAATGCGTGCAAAGCACAACAGCCTGCAGTATGCCACCCTCTGGGACACCACAGGTTATTTACAACCAGACGACCAGTCTGGCCCAGGTCCTCGTATAGTTTCATTTAAGTAAGTTAAAAAAAAAAAATACCCACCGCACTTGGATGTGACCCTTGCCAAGCCTTTCATCAAATAGCTACACTGGGAGAGGGCAATAGTTGAATCCAATCCAGAGCTGTAATCTCAGCCTTAGGGGGCTTTTCACTAAATGGCTGTGTGGGTTATGAAAGAATGAAACCAGTTATATATGTAGGTTAAGTTCCTACTGTTGGCGCTGGCTTCATGCTACTGTTTCTGTTCGTGCTTTTGCTTTTCCTCACCAGCTACAACTGGAGAGTTGTTTAAATAAATGATTTTATTTCTAATTAGTCATGTTAAGTAAGGGCCATATCTTTTTGTGTTTGGATATATCTATGTGGAATGACCAAATCCAATCAAATGTGGTGTAAATTGACTAGTTCTAATGTCGCTTGTCATGGCTTGGTGAGGCAGACGAGTCTGACATCTCTCCAGATGGAGAACAGCTTGCGTTGTATTGTATTTCACAGACGGAGCCAACTCTCCCGTTCGCTCTCTTTTTCTCTCTCGCTCCCTCTCTCTCTCTGTCATCATGAATAAAATCACACTGGTGACAGATTGATGGAATCATGATGGTTTGCAGGGTTGATTTCAGTGGTTTATTTTGGCGGAGCACTGACCCTCAGTATCTGTGGCCACGGTGTTTCTCCTCATCGTTGACCTTCTGCATGTGCGACTTCCTCCTTTGGCTATTTTGCCAAGTGAGGTCTTCCTCTTCGGCAGGAGATGGATACACACAATCGGCCCGAGTTTATTTTTGATCCGATGAGGAAGTTTGGGTTGAGAGAAAGTGTGCACAACTGTTTTTCCTTTACCAGCCCTTGAGGTTTGAGGATCTGGAGAGAAGTGCTGTCAGCTGCTCTGGCAGAATAATGAGACTTCATAAAGGCGCTCTCAAGAAAAAATACATTTATATTCTGAGAGAGATTGAGGGTATGCAAAAGAGAAAAGAGAAAAGAGCAGAGCCAGCAAGAAAGATTGACTGATGGAGCATTATGGCATTAGATGGAAGGACTGATCCTTGATTGTTTAAGTGTGACCATGAAGGCCCCACGGCTGATCTGTTTCAGTCTGCGGTGAGCACATGTTGTCCTGACTGTGAACTCCGGCTGCTTTAGGGTCTTACAACATTTACCTGATAAGATGTTAAGAGGACCCAAAACCACACCGGATCCCCCAAGCGGCTCTTCCAAACGTGTCCAGCAGTCTGTACAGTAGACACATGGAAGAAACATCAGCGGCTGTTTTAATTAGGAAGCAGTTTAAGGGAAATCCATCCACGGCCCTTCTGGCTCGCAAGCTTTGTTTTCATTTGTGTGAGTGACTGCCGGGGTCCACAATGAAGACCCTAACCTTCAGACATGAGGCTCGTGACCGTTCAAACAAACTGTCACTCAAATCATCTTTTTCTGCCTCTTTAAGCCTCATAGTAAGGCTTAATGCATAGACTGTATAAAAAAAGATGGACGGAGCTTCAGGGCCTGAAAAGTGAAGCCAATGTGGATGTGGCTGCATTCTTTCAAATGTCCAGCAGGGGGCGACTCCACTAGCTCCAAAAAAAAGTCTGATTGTATAGAAGTCAATGAGAAAATGACTCTACTTTTCACTTGATTTATTACCTCAGTAAACATTTTCCTAATGAGTTTATCTTAATCGTTCCCTTCGTGTGGTCCCTTCACTGCAGCCGGAGCTTAGCACCGCCCAAGACAATTGTGATTGGTTTAAAGAAATACAAACAGGCCAGGGATTTTTTTCCAGGTTTTTTTCCACTATACCTGCATGAAAGCTATTGAACACCCTTTCACAGCGTGTATGAAAGTTAAAGTAACATTTTCGTCACATAAAAGCTTAGCGTTCGGTAGCACCTTGCTAATCAAACTAGTGCTAGCATCAGCTGGTAACTTAACGAAGTTTTGCAATTTTCAACTGGTGCTGTTGTACATGCAGATAAACAGCCAGAGGACCCCGCTGACCTGCTGACACAACTCCGCCGGATAATTTGCATCAGCTGGTTGAAAATCGTCAAGTTTCCCTCTGTAGCATTTACCTTAGCGCAGCACCATTGAAACCATAGATGACACTGGCTTAGCCGTGTCATCCTCCCCAGCTCTGCCCCATTGTTCAAATACGTTCACTTCTGGCTCCAAAAAATCAAGATGGCGAAGGCCAAATGCCAAACTTCAAAACGGTAGCCCACAAACCAGTGGGTGACATCACTGCTGCTACATCCATTGTTTTTTACAGCCTATGGTCTAATGGTAGATTTTCTAGAAACAAGTGCCATTATCTTGGAAAAGGACAAATTATGCAATGAGAATTGATACTTCTATCAAGAAACTTCTTTAGGCGAGTCATTTTCTGTGTGGGAAGAGGTGAAATTATCTCACCCTGCTGGCAGATTTCCATCGCTTGTGTAAAGAAAAATACATTATCAGCACTAAACACTAGATTAAATTGCTTGCTCTCTCTGCCTCCGCTTCTCATTTAGCAGTACTCTGAAACATTTGCTAATGCAGCGCGCCCATCACTCCACATGATTGATGGAGCTGATGACTCTCCCACATGACAGCTGAAGTAAAGCAGGCAGGCCTCTGGGTACCTGCCATGTGGGCTCGTTCGCTCCCTCGAGACCGGGCCCTCTTGTTGGGAGACAATAGACCTCGATCGGCGCTAAACCGCACGTCCCACACATCATATTCTCATTCACCTCAGGAACTAGCATCTACCACCAGCAGCTCATTCAGAGCTTATTGATTTTTAGCGATGGAACAATCCACCATAGTTTCCCAGTGAGCACACAGATGGCTAGCCCTTATTAGGTGAATAATGATTTAATTAATTTCTTCCTGCAACCGTTGCAGAGCTCATTCTTTCATTCATTCAGTGAAGTGTAAATCCATAAAGGAAAATGAATGACTTATGTGTCTATTGACTGCAGTGTCACAGCAGCATACATTTGTACGTAAAATACATCCTCTGTGGGTGAAGTTTAGTATCGAGACGTAGTAGCATGAGGAAGTGAAACCTCACAAAAACTTGAGTGTTTAGTGTGTGATGTATTGCATGTGGCCAACAAGTACAGTTCAGATTGATGTAGGAGATTATGGTGTATCTCCCACTCTACTGTTGCAGACGTTTGGCTGTAAATCATGTGGATGAATGATGGATATAGGTTGTCACAATGAACAGATGAGTTGGCAGGACGCATGCTGGCATGTTTGCCTGCTCAATGAGCTTTTAATTTGCGGTAACAACTTGACATCCGTAAATGAGGAGTCTTTGGAAATCAGAAAATCTTCAATCTGTGGAAGAATAAAAGATGTGTTTCTCAGATACACCTGTTTTCAAGATGCTCTAGTCTGGACTGCAGACAAAATGACAAATTGACTTTGTAGATATTCAAGTTTAAAAGGCGGAAATAGTGTCTATGGAACGTTTCGTGCAAAGTACAGTCAGTATGAAGTATGAAGTAGAAAAATACAAAGGAAATTTGCAGTAGAATTTAGCTGCATCTGGGAGAAAGCTATTTGACACTAGGCATAAGTCAGTGAAATTATCTTTTTTTTCCTGTTGAGCCAGTATCATGAGACTTATAGGCCTATTTAAAAACAATTTGTAGTTGCATACATGGCTATATTATTAATCATTATTGTATTTATTTATTTATTTATTTAACATTATCCCTCATTCTCAGTTTAGCTATGGTTACACCTTTGTTTTTTCCAGTGTAATTGGCTGTTGTTTTCATGGGTAGTTTGTGTTTTACACTAAATTGCAGACTTGGCTTTCACCCTGCACAATCACCATTTCTCATCTGAGAGCCATGATTCAGCTATATTTGGTATATAACACAAGGCGTGGCCTCCTCTTGTAGTTATTCAAAAAATAATATTTGAAATGGAAATACCAATATTTTAAATGATGACTTCCTCAATTCCTCATATTGTCATATACTGCATACTGCCAAGGCCTAGCCTAATAGTTTTACAATACGCCGCCTGACTGAGCTTATTGTTGGAAAGGACACATTCGTAGCTTTGCCATAATCACATAATCATCATGGTGAATGATTTCATGGCATTTACAATCAAGACCTCTGGTTTTCTTCAAGAAACCAGCTCACATCATGTGCAGTATCTGACTGATGGAGATAATCGCTCTATGAGATATTGCTTGTTTATTCTTGGAAGACATCACTGGGTTCTTTTTCACAGTATTGCATTTCCCATTTACAACCTAACCAATTAATCTCTATTCAAATATATTTTATCATTATGAGCAGAGGAACCCTTGGCCTGACAATGAATGGCAGTGAGTGTGTGGAGCCACAGGTCCATTGACTGCTCTGCGTTGTCCTGTTTTACACGTGCCTCATAGTTCCAGTGTTGTCCACAATCATCCAAAACAAATTCTAACATGCGGTTCTGCAGGTTACTTCATCTGAAACCCACAGATAATACAGTAATAATAATGATATTGGCACCTAAGACAATGTAACAGATGGATGATGCTACATGTTTTTCTCATCTCAACAGCTGCATCCTCAAAATAGATTTGGGATATATTAATTAATAAATCAGAGGATTCTCCCTAAAAGCCTTAATTATTTGCAGATTTGTCTGACTTAGGAGGCTTTCTGTGTAACTGTCAGTGGACTCCCAAGGGTGAGTCAGCTGCTGCACGCCCACAGTCTAAACCAGATTAAGAGTTTAAACCTTATAAGGCTGTTAAACTTAATCTTAATTTAGATCCATTCCATACCTTTCTTTCTGCACGCAATAATGTGCAAAAGTTGCTACATGATTCACGACTGAACTGAAAGCTATGAAAACATAAAAGAATCTTCAAAGCGAGGTGCATTTGATCTTGATCACAGAGTTCATCAAAAGAATTGATGATTGAGATGAAGTGTATCAAAGTATATCAAAACTGGTCAAACATCTTGATGTTATTTAAAAAATTGAACAAAGAATCGGCCTTTTGTCTGGAGATGAAACCCAGTTCTCCTCTATGAGTGCATGCACAGTGTTTTCACCTCAACACGGTTACACTTTCTGACAGCTCTAAACCTTGAAGCAGAGGTCACTGACTTGCATATTCATAAACCTTGTGCCGTTGACCTGATGCGTACCTGGATGTTCCGCTCTAAATATTTTCACGTCTGCAGATAATCTTGCGCGGCTGTTGTCTTGTTGAGGAGGACAAAAAGCAACGCCAGCAAAATAAGGGGCAACTGCTCTCTACATCATGGTACATTAGGGATGCCAGGAGGAAATGTTCCCACCGTTTAATAGACTTGTGACAACACCGGTGTTTCTGATAACACCGGACATTTTACAAAAGAAGATATTCCGGTCAAGCTTTTGCAGCAGCGGAGCCAGCGGGCTGATCGTGGCCCCTCTAGGCAAAAGTTGCCACCTCCAAAGTTTACAGAAGGCCTCATTAATGTTATCAGGTTCCCTATTAGCATTGAGGTTGGTTGGTTCTCACGGGTCCTTAGAATCCTTGAAAGATTGTAAAAAATATTTTGTGCAAGAATATAAATTAAAGTTCTTTTGATATTTTTTTTTACTTAGCGTAAATATGCTACGTTCCGCTGTCTGCAATGTGCGTCTCCTGCAGAAAGTGCGACGGTCACGTGCGTGCATGTGTGATTGCAGTCGAGCAGATTAAACAGCGGCAAGCAAACGACAAAGCTAACGTTAAGTGAACCTTCAGCTATGCCTGGAAAATGTAAACACACATTCAAGCCTCTCTGTTTTTAATTGTTGTCTGTGAGCTTCTGTAAAGCTGCTAGTTCTCTGTAACAGTAATTAACCTTGATCCATGTCTCAAACTATGTGTTGGCTCCTTGAATTTGAGGGAATTGGTCCTGGAAATTCCTTGAAAAGTCCCTGAATTTGATGTTTAAGAAGGTAACCCCTGGGTTTCAATCTGAAATATTGCCAAATAAGCGCTTTAGATTTTCGCTTTGACATCAAATGCTCATCTTGTCGGTCTACTCTCCTTCATTAACTAAATGGGTTTTGTATCTGTATTAAAAAAAAAAAAAAAGCAGAGGGTCGGTGGGCAAGTAATGTAATCAATGTGTAATCGGTGTATGCCCGACCACCGTGTAACACTGGGAACACTGACTACCACGACAAGCCAGTAGAGTGTGTGTCATAATGGATCCAGAGTTGTTGGTCTCAGCACACTATCCATCAAAACGCTGGATGCAGTATGACAAGACTCTATAATATAAAATGTGGAGCAACTGAGAGCTTTAACCTGTCGATCCAACAAAGCCGCTGTGATGCAAGTTTAGCTGTGTGTGGTGCAACCTTTGGCTGATCTATGAGTCTACCTTCCTGCCAGCTTTGTGCAGTAGCCAACATTAGTTTTACTGGAACACTCGCCTTAGCTCATCACAAAGATACTTCATAAACATTTGATATTTGGAGCTGCCTTCCTCATTTTCCACTTTCAGTTTTTTTCTGGAATACAAATATTATTTTCCAATGCCCTCATTAGCAAATACTTAGGAGGTCAATCACCATTTATTAGCAGGAAAATGAAATATGATGCATTATAGTGTTTACTGAAAGTGATGCAGGTAAATGAGGCAGTCAAACAAAACAAAACAACATGTACTAAATCTCATTTAAATCATTCATAACTGGACCCATTACTATGGACAAACATCCTGGCATATCTCCAGCATCAGTCAACAAATTACCAGAATAAACACGATTTCCTCAGACAGTGTATGTCTGCTAGGATTGACAGCACGTACTTGCATTATTTTCAGCAGCTTCGGTTTTGGTTAGAAGCTCAGTTGCTGATGTGTTTATGGCTGTTGGAGCTGTGTTTATTTGAGCAGGGTTTAAGGCTGTTTATTTGGGACCAGCTTCTGCAGTATACAGTAGGCCCAGTCAGATAATTGAGAGATTTATGAGCTGGATAAAACAGCAGCTCAGTGTTCAGCAGTGTTTACCTCGAGAGTTTTGGTACAGCTAAATCATCTGCTACCTTTATGGAAAACCATGAAATGATTATGCCTGGTTTAGAATGAGCAGAAAGTACCTGCTAATTTTCCCTGAATGCTCTCTGATTGTGAGGAACTGCAAGTATGGCTGAGTAATTATCCTGGATATTCTGTAAATGGACAGAAACTGAAGCAAAATAAGTGCAATATCATGCATTATTCAAAAGTAAAATTGTCCACAGTTTTCTTCATGTCACATTGTAAGCATCCAAGTTAAATTCTCACTTACTTTTTGCATCTATTGTAGTCATAAACATCTTTTTCACAGAGTTATTTTAACTTTAGGTAACAAATTAAACTGCGTCACGTTGTACATCACATGCATAATTACATCATGTACGAATGCAGGAAATACTGCGTACTGCGGAAATACTCCTGTGGGTTGTATTACCTGCTACCACTAGAGGCGCTAATTTAGTAAATGCTCCTGTGGGTCATTTTTAGAGGGTAGGAACTAACAGCCTATGTGGTCATATGGTTTGGAGGACTTATTGTTCCTTCAACAGCTGGGCTTTAGTTTTTAGTAAATGTTACCTAAATGGGAGTAAATAGTGCAGTTGTTGAGATCTACTTTCAGTCGAGGAATAACACACATTTGTGGTGCTTTAGTGAGTATTAACGTCAGCAGGACACTGTACATGGGATTGTAATTAAACTACAGTGCCCACGCTGATGGTGATGATGGAACACGTCACTTTGTTGCAGACGGTGTGGCTTATTGATACGTTTTTAATAGTGTTTGGGAAACAACAGCGTTCTATGGCACAGATAAATAAGCTATATCTGGCTTTGGCTGCACAGACAATACTTGTTAGCCACATCAATACATTATAGGTTTTGGTCTGTTGTTTACAAATGAGAACAATATAGAATGTTTCCTCTTCATCCTGAAAAACATGAGATGATAAGAACTGTGAAAAGTATTTTGCACTGGTGGAGGTTTTAAATGAGTCAAACATAGAGCAGTATTGACTGAAATAACATCAAGTTTTGCCCCAAAACCAAGGCCTGGTATTGGCCTCTTATAGAGCTAACCAGCAAGAGACTGGTAATTGATTTGTTACCCCCCCCTACTGGTGTGGTGAAATGAGATGACAAGTACCGTCCTGAGGCGTAGTTGAGTGGAGGGAGAGATGAGGGGAAAAAAAGAGGTCCATGACCCACAGCAAGATCAATACTACATGATGAGGCTGTGGAAATGGTGCTGCAGCTCTTTGTTCTCATTCAGGCCTTAGCTATAAACCAACTATTTTGCCACACTACACTTGGGATGTTATTAGAAAAAAAAAAATATCTCAGTGACACAGGCCATTTGTTTTTACTGGCCATATGTTTGACCATGTGGTTTTCCATACTACAGGCAGAGAATAATTCTTTTTAACTGCCCATCATTGTAAGTGATATCAAGGACATAAAATGCAATGTGGATCCCAAACAAAGAGTCCCACTACAAAGGATTGGAGACATCACTCACTTACTGTACGCTGTTGTGTGTAGTTCAAATCCCACATTAGAAGTCGTTGCAAAGATTAATAACCACTATTCTGCTCTATCGGAAAAATATGAGCTCACATCTTTGGGATGTGGACTTGATTGCAGCGTACAATACCCGATGTGTGGGGAAAAATGGTCTCCATTAATTCCACCAAATACTGGCATTTGCTCAGGGCACGGCCTAAATAATTTGTTGGGATAACATGAATAATACAGTCGAAGGACACTAATGCAGAGATGTTGTGAACCTGTTTTTCCTACCTGGGTTTTGGCTCCGACTGCCTCGTGGTCTGTCCATCTGTTTGCATGTACAGTGTAGAATCCATGCAGTGCAGTATTTGGCCTTCCAACTCAGCTTTTCCCCGAGCCAAAAGAGGGGATAGGTCAATTGCACGTACACTTTTCAAGTCATAAAAATCCACATACAAGTATTTTTCTTTGGGGCTCAGAGAAAATACCTCACCCTCAGGAAAGGCGGCTGAAGGGTTGGAGGGAATAATACCTCACTTTGCACCTCATAAAAACCTGTGAGCACACCTCGAGTGCTGCTGCTGAAGGCCCCTCACTGAAGGACCCTCAAAGCAGTCCCTGAGGATTATAGAAGTGAGGAATGGGGCAGTGCACAGGATGATATCTGCTCACACTACTGATGTGTGTGTTTAGTCATCTTCCCTGCGTCCCTCACCATAAACCACCAAGTGTCTTACAAGAATGACAGGACATCATGTATACCTTCTTCCCTTCATTTTTCCTGCTGGCTCCTCTGGGCGGACAAAGCTTCCAGTCGACACTCCAAAGTGCTGAAGTGTGTATTTCTTTGCCACAAGATGCAAGAGTCTGGCCTGAACCCTTGGCTACTGAGCTGAACTAAATGTGTGCACTGTGTGGTGTTTTAACCCAGTTTGCGTGACTTGAA
Organism: Heterobranchus longifilis; assembly: GCA_028570985.1. Classification (NCBI taxonomy): domain Eukaryota; kingdom Metazoa; phylum Chordata; class Actinopteri; order Siluriformes; family Clariidae; genus Heterobranchus; species Heterobranchus longifilis. The sequence goes on along the minus strand of JAOVVB010236354.1, from coordinate 5,745 downwards.
TTTTTAATATCTGCTAAGCTCTTGGAATGCACTCTGTTGCACCGACATAACAGGCATGGCAGAGAGCGGGGATCTCCATTGCATCCACTGCAAGTGACTTCATTATTCTGCAGCAGTTCACCGACACTCACCACTACTTTTGGGCAATGATGGGAGACTGAGCTAGAACTGAACTTCAGTGGATGATTTATGAGGGGACAAACTGGCAGATGAGCACATTGTTTCATCCTCACTCCCTCTCAGCAGATACCTTTGGCTGGAACTGTGTGGTCAGAGTCATTTGTTACACTGGCGGAAATAGTTGTCAGAGGACAATAGTTGTATCGATTATCTGAACAAAACCAAGAAATGAGCACAAGAGGAACCATGAGCGATGTAAGTGTGCGTTGATTGGTCGAACACAGCCAATGCAGCACCGGCAACTGCCATTTTTAGCTGTTAGCTGTGTAAACAACAGACAACACAAAACACAAACAGCTCGTAACCAAAACAATGGAAGAAAATACGGACAAATGAACCAACAGTGAAGTCCAGGCTTGATATACTGTATATGACGGGGGAAATACAACGTGATTTTGACTCGTCAAAGTGAAAAGCTGACAGGCTTAACATCACGTCATTTCACTGTGACGGTGTGGTCCGGTCCCGGGATTTCTCAGGGAGCAAGTTCCCAGAACTGTTTGGTCCGAAAATGCCTAATAATATAATACTAGTTACCAAATTCACCTGTTAGCATGCTAACATTTGATTAGCACTTTGCACAAAGTACTGCTGAGGCTGATGGAAATTGCATTAGTTTTACTTAGTTGATGGCACATGATGAAAAGTCAGGAGAATCACCAAAAATCTTCCAATTTATCCTCCAGGGACTTTGAATATCTGTAGCAAATGTCGTAACAATACAGTTGTTGTACAGTAGTTGTCAACATATCTCACTCTGAACCACACATGTTGACATTTGGTGGCACTTGAGATAAAGTTAGGGGATCCCACAAATATGTAAGATTCATCCTCTGGGGACCATGCATGCCTGTAGAAAATGTCAGAGCAATCCATGCCTGTCACAGTTCAGAGGAAGAACCCAAAAGCACAACTCAGGAGGCAGCTGAGAAAAACAAAGTCTTTACAAAATTCGGAAAAAATACAAAAAACTTAAAGGCAGGGTCAAAATGTTGGAAGGCTAGGCACGTGGCACAAAGACAATCTGGCAGAGGGCCAGTGGAAGTGGACTGGTATATATAGACAGCTAATGAGTGAATGGGGAGCAGGTGAGTGGGGAGAGCGAGCAGGTGAAATGACTGATTACTGATTAGGGGTCAGGCAGATGGGAGTGGCAGGGCCTGAGATGACATGAGAGTTCAAACACAAAGTTTAACTAAGCAAACTAAACAATGACGTTGTTATATTTCAGTCTGGAAACATTGCCAAACTGCTAGCGGGCTAATCATTTTTTTTTATATTATTAAGACAAATGTATTGCTCTGCAGCTGAGCCATAAGTAAAGATCTAAGACGGAGATGGACTAGGGTATGCAGTACGTAGCCAAAAATGTTTGACCTAGCAGTATTTCTGGATTGCTCAGGAGGCTGAAATGAGTCCGTCCTCCCACTCTTAATTCACTGACTTCTTCTGGGTCAAACAGGCCGGTAAATCTCTCCTCTGAGAAGGCCTGTCCTCCTCTGAACTCTGTTATCAGGGATCTGACATGCTAGCAGGTTCAGATAATTAAACCCCACTTCTTTATTCACATCTGCATGCAGCTGTGTCTTACATGATCCGTCTCTGTCTCTGTCTTTCGCTTCAACGCGTTTTGGCCTCCACTGTTTACCTCCTTTCATCATTAAGCATGCAGTTTGCTCATAATTAAGCACATCAGTGAATTAAGGGCTCACTGGTGCTGATTTGTTCTGGTGGTACTCTGGAGATGTCTGTCTCTCATGCACAGATATGTAAACACAAACCCACGCCCGTGCAGCTTTCTGAGGCTGATTGGACTGATGGGCGAGGATTTGCAGTGTAGTGAGACTGCGCCCCAAATACTCCGTAGAGACATCATAAGCAGGTGTTGTTTTGGAAGAATTCATGCCACATTGAACAAGGTATTATGACTGCTGCTTGAAGGAAAAAGCTGTGTTCACCAGCGGGGTTATTATTTTTCTTTGTTGTTATTTTCATGTGTGGATTTCATTATTTACCTTTTAGTGTTTCACCTGGTGGTTTCTGCAGTTTATTTTGCTGATCACACTTCTTAAATGCTAATGTAGGCTTACATCACCATGTTTTATGATGTTCTGTATTCAGAGCCAACGCTTGGTACAAATCAATAGCTTTGATAGCTCTGTGGATAGTGAACATTATACCAGCTTAGCATCAGCATATAAGCATTGTCATTGAGAGCATGTGAGCATGCTAACATTAGCATTCACACTGGCTGTAGACTCTTTTTTTAAATATCTTAAAGACTGTAACTAATCATTAGTTTTTTTTTCATTTTTTGTATTGATTCTGTCAATGCGTTTTTTTTCTTCTTTTTATTGATTAACTGCCTCCTCAGAAAATAGGGAAAATGCCTCTCCCAGTTTTCCACAGCGCAAGGCGACATTTTATCTTTGTTTTGTCCAACTAACGATCCAAATTTAATTTACAACTCTATAAAATTGAGATAAGCTGCGAATCCTCACATCTGAGAATCTAAACAGGTTATCATGTGCATTATGTTGCTATTCTGGACTACATGTATCATAAGCTACTACATCAGGTAAAGAGGGATGGCAGTTTATTCATTCCCACAGTAGTCTTGAATATTTCATCATTACTAATCTGCCCCCGTGAGGCAGATGATCGCAAACCGATGCCAATGTAATTTATCGCCACCTCACCGTTTTGGTCATTACCACAGAACTAGTAGCAAGATGAATTTACACCTTCTGTCAACATGTTATTATTGAGATTATGGCTTCCTCGCTCCTTCATGAGGAAATTGGGTTGACACAGTGAATTTCTTTCCATTTAAGCAGCCTTAATACTTAATGCTGTTTTGTCTGCCCCTGGGGCCTGCTGAGTGCGCTTTGCACTTTTCTGGGCTGGCACAGATTCTCATTACCCCTGGAAAAACTTCCCGTGTTCATGTAAAACAGTGAAACCTGATCCCAAGACTCAAAATAGTTTGCAGGAGACTTAACATCCTCCACAATCTGGTGGAGGCGATGCTGACTCCCAAGAAGAATCACACAAATAGAAAGCAGACGATGTATAGAAACAGCGCGTGCTCATTTAACACCTATAAATATCCGAGGTGAGGTTAACGCCATCTCTCTATAGTGAGAGGAATTGGGGGTAATCAAAGGAGACAAAGGGACTTGCAGAGTGGTGCTATCTCAGCTATTTTTAAATGACCTCTTTCCCTTTCGGTGACTTATGTAATTGGAGTTAAATAAGTGCAGGGTTGGCATGGTTTATGAAGGTTCTTAACAAAGAAATGCATTTGACTTATAAAACTGTGAAAACATCTTAGAATAGAAGCATGTTAGTAAATAATTTTAAGATTTAGGAAAGTGTTGAGCTGCAGCGGATCTTCTTTGGGATGTCTGATATCTTTTCATCGTCACTTTTGGCTGCGTCAAGTCAAACCATGCCACGCCGATTTGCATTTCCATTACCAGTTTAAACGTGCCGAGTCGCGGCTGAGATGGATCAAAAGGCGGCTGTGTGGCCGGGGAAGTCGCACAGTTTTAAAGTGCTGGAAACCAGTAAACGCTGACGACAAATACAAAGAATGGGATTGCAAAAATGTTTACAAGACATCATCTGTTTTGTGCTGAAGGGCATTATTTCTTACTCCCTGGTGATATAATCTATTTCCACCAGCAACTTGTCACGCCGGAGCCACCAGAGAAGAGAAAATCAAATCCCAACCCGCTGGATAATGGGCCTTTCAGTCCTTTAGGACTGTTGATAGTGATTGCTTCTGCATTCATTGGAAAGCAGTTCAAAATGTGTGTTTGTTTGGGGCGTATTGAGGCTGTGTGTGCGAGCTCGTGTGAGTAAACGCTTGTGCGTGCTTTTTATTAGCTCATCTGAGTGATTTCCCAGTGAGAGTGTGTTTTACAGCCGGATTCCTCCAGGATGAGTCTGACTGTTTGATAGAACGGCCCCGTGGCGGCCTCCCAGTCTCCAGCCTAATGAGCATCAAGTCTAACAGGTGGTCCATCAGAGCACTGAGAACAAGGTATTAGGCTATGTGTATGTAAGTTGCCTTTTTTATACCAGTAGTGCTACTTTTTTTCTCCACCGAGGGAGAAAATTGAATCATAAACATTATATTTCTTGGAACACTGATTGGCAGCCTGCGATACTCTGTGGTTTGTGGTGTAAATGATAAAACCATTTCAGAAAACCTGCAGGTAGTCGCAGATTATTGACTGATTTAAGGTTGCTGATGTTTCATACACTGTCTGAATTGAACTGTTGTTTCATGGTCCCTCTGTGAAGGACGTATAAAACACGGACACAATTTATACAGCTGGAATGAAAACAGCTATAAAAGTGTTGATTGCTTCCAGTTGCACTTCCAGGTTATGTACACAACATGGGTTTATTATATATTTTGTGAAAATGATTTGTATGATACAAGCAGCAGTAGCTTTAATGATTTTTTCAGAAACCCAGTGGTCTGTAAGCTTACAGTACAGTACTGACAGCTGTCCAATGTAGTTAATTTTTATATTTGTATGTGCATCGTTTTCCTTTAAATGCCAAATTACTAGATGTTAACATTGTCTGTGAGCATGATGACCTTAATAATTGAAGAGTTCATTGCCATTCTAAAAATTAATAAACCAACACTAGTTCACAATAAAAAAAAACATGATTTATGTAATTTTTATGTAATGCATTTATTTGATAAATAAAAATGAGATCGCTGATCAACAACCCAAGAGCAATGTGATTGATTTTCCCTGGATTGGACACAAAAAATACATTATTTAGTAAAAATAAATAAAAATAAAAATAAAACATATCTGTTTCTGCAAATTAACCCTTTACTTCATAAAGCACCACTGTGCCTCAGTACAGCCCCACAAAGTGTTACTATTAATGTAGTCTTCCATAGACGGACCAACAGTGATCCATCAATGATCAAACATTCACAGACAGAAGAGGAACATTATAAAGAAAAAGTGTAACACAGGAGCAACATCGCTCCATTTTGAGTTTCAAATCTGAAAGGAGACGAGAAACACGAAAAGAGGTTTTGCCTTTCTCCCAGCTGTAGTTGCTTTGATAAATGTCGGAGTCTGGATGAATAACACCAGGCTTCAGGAGTCTTCACACTTTACCGATTCATCTGGGTTGTGTGGAACTGCGCTTTTTTTTTTTTTTTGCAGCAGCAGCAGCAGCAAGGTCCTTATCTCAAATTACCCTCCATTACACTAAGTATTAATTGGGTTTAGTTCGGTTAATTACTTAAATCATACTTTTATCTAATCATAATACGATCTATATTTATGCTAATAACTAGAAACGAGAAAAAGAAAAGATAAATACAGTAGGAGGAAAAATAACGGCATCTGCCATTTATACTATTTTCTGTCTTTTCTTCTTCTACTTTGTGTTGTTTACAACTTTTCTGTATTCTTTTAATGAATTCATATTTTTAGCTGTGATCTAATCCCTCTCTAACCGATATACAGTATGTCAGAAACAAAGCAGTATTGTTTAGCATGACCAGCGGATGTCTTTTGT